>JAYMSP010005961.1:0-12589 GCA_036897095.1 Plantago elongata | reverse complement strand
CAATTGTATGTTCTAGTGAATTCCAGGTCTCAGAAAGGTCGAGTGGATTAGTTGGAGGATTACGCCACCTCCAGATACCACTATAATCTGTTGTGTTATTTACTTTATTGTACTTACTTTCTAGCAACACACACATACATTATTACTGGAAAGCACATTTACATTTATCTATCACTTAAAGTCTTTCTATTCTGAATCTAAGTATCAAAAACCTCCCAGTTTATGAGAAAGACTGTTTATCGATGAAAGTTTGAAAAAGACTATTCACCCCCCTCTAGTCTTTTCCTTTGCCGTTATCTGGACCAAGAAGTGGTATCAGAGCGGAAGGTTCCCAAGCCTTCCTCGATCCCCCAGATAGGTAGAGTTTTTGTCGCTTTATAGGGACGTTTTAATTGTGTAAGTGTACATGTATATATCTGAGTGATGCTCCGTTTCTGAAACACGAAAATTACTAGAAATGGAAGAACAACATGATGCTTCATCTTGAAGCAATAGTGAGGAGATGATCTATGTCATCAAGGAAGGGCTAATTATAATCAGACAACTCGAGCATGTGATTGGAGTATCTGATGGTTGGAGAAACACTGATGCTGAAGGTAGTGAAACTTCCACTAGTAATAGTAGTCGTGTTGCTGCTGGACAACTCGTGTACGAAGACAAACCTCGTGAACTCTGGACATCGAAAAATGCCAAGAGACACAGGTTGGATGGTCAAGCTCGTAACATCATCATTCGATCGACACCTGACCATATACAGTGCAAACTGTAGTGTGCAAAGACGGCGAAAGTTGCCTGGCAATTGATTGAAGAAATATGTGCCGGAATTGAGAAAACCAAGGAAATAAGTTCGAAGTGCTTAAGTTGAAATTCCAAAACTTCAAATAGGGTCTCTCTGAAACTCTGGAAGAAACTACTCTCATGAGTGATATGGATGCACTTGAAGAAAGTGACAGATATTCAAATTCTAAGAAGGTGAAAACCATCGTCAGAAGCTTGAACCAGAATTGGGAGCATACCCAGTACTTCTATTTCAACAAGGGAATGCCCCAAATCACTCAAGTGGAACTCCTTTCAAATTTGGCCACTGTAAACTATGAGACAACCTAATGAGGTTTGGTTGTAGCTGAAAAGTTGCAAAGTGTTTCTCTAGTTACCCAAGGTACTTCTAAAAAGAAGGAAGACAAGGAAGTGTCTGAAGAAAATGCTCTTGCAGTGCATCATATGAAGAAATATGTGACTCAAGAGATTGAAAGGAGAAAAGCAAAAGAGAACCTGAAAAAGCATCTCGGCCCAAATTACCATCAATACAAGAATATCCAAATGAAAAACTTATGGCACAACCCTGCTCAGAAAGTCATTAGTACTGAAGTTGTTGAAGTTGGGAATGATATCTTCTTCTATTGTCAAAAACCCGGTCACTTCAAACGTGATTGTCCTGCTTTTACTCAAGACGGGTGACTAAAGGAGAGAAGAACATTCAAAATAACTCAGAGGGCATTGCTCACTGAAGAGAGAAAGAAGATCCAAATTCAACTTGATGCTCTGGATATTGAGTCAGATTCTGAAAGTGGAGATTCAGATGACTCAAAATTACCATCACCAGAATTGTGCGGGATAGCTCATGATGTTATCGACATTAGCCTGAAGAAGCACGATTTGCGTGGAGTTGCTGAGATAGTAGGTCCTGACATCTCCAATATTGAAGAATTTCTTATGGCTGATGAGGTAATAAACACATCACAATTCTTGTAATATGAAAGTGATGAATACGGCATTAATGATTTGGAATTGGTCAAGAGTGAAATTGATTGATATGAGAATGAATTTTTGGTTGTCGAGTCAAAAACCAAAATTCTGGAAGAATGCAAATAAACTCTTGAAAAAGAGATTTCTAATTTAACAAAGGTATTTTTGATTAAAGACGATTAAATAGCATATCTGAAATCCCAGATATCGGAGAATGAAAATTCTCATGAGCTAGCCTTGAATGAGCTAAATGAGTAGTTGAAGAAACTTCATTCAGAAAATGAAGAACTTAGGAAGAAAGAAGTATCTTTCAAATCATTTGTCAAATCTAGTGCACTCTCACTGAGGTTCAATCATACTTGAGAGATCCTTCTGAGAAAGGAGGACTTGGACTTGATGTTCAATCAAGTAATTCCACTCCTCTGAAAAAGAGTGATGAAAGGTTGACCTTTGTGAAAAGTCAACATAAAGGTTCCAAAAAAACCTATAGCATTGGTCAGAAAGCTAGGGTTCTTAATAAAGGAAAAGCTATTACTACCAAACCTTTGAAAGAACAAAAAGTCCCAAAGAAACTTGTGGAAATGGTTTCTGAAAAGAAACATGATTGGGTGATCATCCACAATGTAGTATCACTAGGAAGGGAAGCATCATCGGATTGGGTGTATTTCCTTTTGTACCATTCTATGGATATCGAGATGATGCATAAACTAGTGAGGCTACTGAAAGTCGTGTTCAGAAACTCAGTGGTGCTCGAACTGGTATTGACTATCGTGCTATCAGGAAGGTCCTAATGCAACAATATAAGGAAGGACAAGAGCGATGGTGGAAAGCTAGAATTACTTATAACAATTATCAGAAGTGGAAGCAATCCTAAACCACTGAAAATCTAAATGACAGGGCTAGAAGGAACTTGGCCAGGAAGACTAAGCTTGCTGAAAAGTAACCACATAAACTTGACAAGTCTCTGAAGCCACCACGAGGAACACCAAGGAACACACCAAAAAGTAAAATTGATCTGAGATCCGATGATTATATGATTCCTCCTTATGTTCCAAATAGACAAAAACCTACACCTAATAAATCTATTTAGAAATGGATTCTCATAGGATGACTGTTAAGTCTAAGTGTTTCTATTTCTGAAGCATGAACCTAATTCCTGTTTCCTGTTTTGTGCAGAACGCATCATGGACTAAGGCTCAATGGCTATTTGATAGTGGATGTGGGAAGATCATGACATGAGACAAGCAAACTTGGTTGATTATAGAGTATGTGATACTGGACCAAACATCACGTTTGCTGGAGCAGAATTAAATCCTTCTATAGAATGTGACAACGTCAAATTGGGATCCCTTACTATGTCCGACGTATTACATGTTAAAGGTTTGAAATATAATCTTCTATGCATGAGCCAGTTTGCAGACAGGGGATATTCGATGAAAATTAAATTGAAGTTCTGCACATTAATTGACAATGAGTCAAAGCAGACAATCTTGGTTGCTATGTAGAAAGGAAGTCTATATGTTGCTGATTGGACATCTGCCACAACTGAAGAATGTCTCATGGTGAGTCAATTAGGTCACACTGAAGAACATTAGTTGTGGCACAAGAAAATGAGTCACTTAAATTTCAAAACTCTGAACAAACTTGCCAAGAAAGAGTTAGAGGTTGGACTACCTTAAACAACATTCAGAAAGGACGGTGTCTGCTCTGCTTGTCAATTGGGGAAACAATACAAAACCTCTTTTAAGTCCAAAACCGGACATTCATGTGTTAGACCACTACAACATTTACACATGGATCTTTTTGAATCATCTGTAACAAGTTATGCAGGCAAGAAGTATGGTCTAGGGTGAAGATACCAAACTTGTTGAACAAGCTTGAAGTAATGAAAAATGACAAAGTATCTGCAATCAGAACAGACCATGGTACTGAATTTGTCAATCAGTATATAAAAGAGTTTTGTACCTACAAAGGTATACAACATCAACTATCTTCAGTAAGAACACCACAACAAAATGGTGTTGCCGAAACGAATAATATGACCCTTAAAGAAGCTGCAAGGACAATGCCAGCTGACATTGAAATACGTGAAATTTATTGGGTTGAAGCTATAAATACAACATGCTACACTCAGAACATCTGTTGATAAACAAACACCATGAAAAAATTCCTTATGAGCTTTTGGTTGGTAGACCCCCTAATATCAAACATTTGAGGGTGTCTGGTTATAGATGTTTTGTTTTTAACAATGGGAAAGAATACTTGAGAATATTTCAACCAAAGGTTGATGAAGGTGTATTTCTAGGTTATTCTATGAATAACAAAGCCTACAAAGTATACAACAAAAGACCAGAGAAGATTGAAGGAACTCCTGATTAAGGATTCTGAAGAAGAACCATCAGAAAGGAGAAACTATGTCATTAATATTGAGGATGAGTTTGACGAAGAAAAGCATGATGCACCTAGTAACAACCAGATGACTCTTAGACATGATGATGAATTTCCTATGAATGGAAACTGAGAATATTCATCCTAGAGACCTTTCTGGGAATAGCCTTTCTAAAAGACATATTCCAGAAACCTCTAATACTGAGCAAGTGTCTGATATTTACCGCACTTCGAGTGTACAAAATATCATTGATACTGAAGAAGTATCAAGTCATAATCATAGTGATTCACATTCAGATCACATAGATAATGACCCTACTAGTACAAAATCAATTAGGAAATGGATTAGATATCATCATGCAAAGGATGTGATTGGTCAATTGATCAAGGTGTTAGAACTAGGAGAGCAATTGCTGAAAATGTTGATTCTCTCTTTGGATGTTTTATCTCAAACATTGAACGATCAAGACTGGATCTCTACAATGCAAGAAGAGTTGGATCAATTTGAGAGAAACAAGGTCTAGAAACTATTTTCATTTGTAGAAGGAATATCTGTGATTGGACCTAGGGTTTTCAGAAATAAGATGAATGAGTCTTGTGAAATAACCATAAACAACGCAAGGTTGGTTTCCAAGGGATTTACCCAGACTGAAGGCTTAGACTTTGATGAATCACATGCACCAGTTGCAAGATTGGATGCAATCAGACTATTTCTAGCCTTTCTAGCTCATAATGACTTTAAAGTTTATCAGATTGATGTTAAAAGTGCAATTTTGAATGGTGAACTTGCTGAGTAAGTCTATGTTTATCAACCACCAGGCTTTGAGGTTTTCTCAGAAAGTAGGATGGTATATAAGTTACAAAAAGATTTGAATGGACTGAAATAAGCTTCAAGAGCATGATAAAACACTTTGGCCAAATACATTCTAGAAAGTAGTTTTAAGAAAGGTGAAGCTGATAAATTTTATTTACCTTAAATCATGATGGAAAACTACTTTTAATTCAAATTATGTTGATGACATTAAAACACATACTATATAGAAACTAACTATTCTTAGACTTTATCTTAGTGCGCCTTCTATTAAGAGTATATTCCTCCAGTCTTTATAACCTTATTTTAAAATAGTAGCTAATTGCTAGAGCTTTATTATACTACTACGCTTTGATAATAGGGTGCTATATGATTACTTACTAAGTACTAATTATTAGGGCTTATATCATACTGCTCCCTTCCAGCAGGTCCGGTTCTCAAATTGGTCCCTGCTACTCTAACAATTACGTTGGAGTCCAATAATAGGAGAGAGAGTTGACCAGCTTAATTCTTGTTTTGTAAAGGTAACAAACCAAACATGGCCTTATCGGATTACTATTCATCATCTTCTTCTTCCTTTCACATCTTCTCCCTTCTTCACCACCCACCACCATCACCTCCTCCACCACCCACCACCGTCGCCTCCTCCACCACCCCCCACCAATCCGGACCCAATCTCGACTGTAGCAATTCGAGGTGGTGATGATGTTGTATCCTTATATGATAAAAAATAAATCGAGGCAGATCCGATCTAGCTTGCTTCCATGGTGATCTAGCTTGCTTCCATGTCCATGGAAGCTTCAGATCCGATCTGGAAGTGAGGAAACATGGATGGAAAACTTGAAGCTTCACTTCCATGGCTGGAAGCTTCAAGTTCCATGGCCATGGAAGTTGGCCGGAGCTCCGGTCACATTTCGCCGATGACTGGATTATCTCGAGTTAAATATTCAATTTTAAAAATGTAATGGGTACAAAACAAAAATCAGTTCCCATAGACTTGCCCCCGGTCCTAAACCACTACCAATGATTTTTACTAAATGCCAAGCTTTTGATATCTGTAATTTACTTGCATTACTTAAAAAAACCTTCGATTCGGTACAGTTTCACGAAGTTAAACGTTTCGATTTTGTGAACGCAGTATTGTGGAGAAGGAGAAGGAGCATTTGTAGAGCGCTCTGAACTCAACAATGGCAGCTAGGTGAGCAACTCTTAACTCGTGACTCGAAACTTGAACTCATTAAATATTTCTGTTTAGAATGACTGAGTCAACTCGTTATAAACAAATCCTAGTCGTGAATTTTCCCTCTTTCATTAACATCAAAATCCAGCCGTTCGTGATAAGAATTAACCAATTAACAATTAAAGGTGTTTGACTGAATCAAAAATCCAATTTTCGAACAGGGGTTAAAAATGGGTTTTTTGCGTTTTAATTCGTGAAAAGTCAAATTCGTGGATTTCAGTGTAATTAAATTTAACGAACACGGTGCTCACCTGTTATTATTCAACTACGAGGGATCCAGATGTAATTGGCAACTCTTCGTAGGGATCCATATGTAAACTTCCCTTATTATTATAGTAAATCTAGCGCCGCTTTTATATGTACTGACTAAAGGGAAGTGGCTTATATCTCAATGACCTGTTAATTAAAGTATTCTCCTTTAAGTCTTTATTAAGAAGTATTATTTATCTCTCCTATTCTTTTACTAGTTTCTTAAGATGGAAGAGGTAACCTATACTTATACTAATAAATTGTATGCCTCTTAAATAACTAAACTGTAGTAGGAGTTACCAACTAAGGTTTGTAGCTAGAGTTTGTAGAGAAGGAAATAGTTGTGCCTTTGAAAGAGAGGCTATAGATTATGGAGGAGCATTTCCATTACTACAGAAACAATGCATCTTATTCCTCTTATTTTAATATAAGCACCTTATTAAACTAGTATACGTATTAGGTTTCTCTTACTAGCATCTCTATAAAGTAGAAGTGTTGCCTTAGAGATTCTTGTATATTTATTAAGTAAAAGAGCTAGGTGTACTCTACCTATTTAAAAAAGGGGCACTAGTTTCCTCCTCACTTTATACGAAATAGAGTAGACCCTTAATCTACTAATATAAAATGACTTAGACCAGCCACAACAGTGGCGACGCGTCCCGCGCGTCGTGACGCTCGATGCACCGTTGCACGTACATCGTTGGCGTGATGACGCTCGTCACTCGCGGCATCGTGCGATGCGGCGAGGGACGCCGCATCATGTGTGCGCGGGCGTGAGTGGCGGCAGCCAATGGGCTGCTACCACATGTCGCTCGCTGGACTTTTTTTTTTTAAATTTTGAATTATTCGTTTTAAAAAGGTAATATCTCTGAAAATACAAAATAATAAAAACTAAAAATCACCAACGGCTATGTTTTTTCGAGATCTATAAAATGAGACCAATCTTGATATTTTTCGGATCATCCCGTCTCCAACTCCTCTTTCTCTCTTAATTAAACTTAAAAAACTCTATTCCCCTCAAAACATCCTTTGCACTTTCATTTTCCGGCGGTATGGATGCGGAGTAATTTCAGTGGTTGAAACTCAACAAACCCGACATATACCATGAGTACATGCAAGCTCACTTCGAAAATACGGCTTTCCAACCCCAACCGAGTCACGTTTGACCTTTGTTCCAAAGCTCCTACCAAGATCCCTACACTACAAATTACCAATCTCCATCCTCCCAAACACCAATGTTTTAACAAACATGAGGTTGTTCTTGAATGCAACCGGAAAAACAACCAATCTAGAGGCGTGGGAAAGCGAAAGCAACCGGAGGAGCGGCAACCAACACAAAAACCGTACGGAACAACCCATACAACGAGAGTGAGGATTTGGCTCTCATCTCAGCCTACATGGAGATCAGTCAAAATGTTATTGTTGGAATGGATCAGAAGTACTGTAAATTATTCCGTCTCGTTGCGGACAAGTATGAGTATATCAAGAGGATAGGAATGATGACCGGGATGGATAAATTTCGTTCTCATGATTCGCTTCCTGGAAGATGGGGGCGGCTAAGAGATGACATAAATCATTGGTTGATTTATGTGGAGCGTGCTACAGTCATAGTCGGCAATCAGAGTGGCTACAATGAGTCCGATGTCAGAGACACTCCCCAATAAATATAAAGAGAGAAATCGAAGAACCACACCTCATTTACAGCGTTCAAACAGTGGGATGCCATGAAATCATACCCAGAGTGGGAACACAAGATGAACTTGGAGGAAACCATGAAGAAGTGGGTACCACCTGGGGAGGATGATTTTGAGGGTAACGATGTTGATGTAGGTGATCAATTAATGGATTCAGCAGGTGGCAGTAGTGGAAGTAAGTGAAATCGGGGTTATGAAAGTGCGGCAAGTATCAAACGGCCTATTGGTCGTGACAAGGCCAAGAAGTTGGCTAAGAAGGTCAGTTCTGGTAACTCATCAATGGATGTCATGGGCGAGGGAATTACTAACTTTAATGAGAATTATTCCCGATTCCTTGAAGTGGAAAAATAAAAGTTGGAGCATGCTCGCAAGAAGGAGGAGCTTAAGTCAAAGGCGAAGATGATGGACACGTACTTGGCACTTGTGGAAAACTACGACAACTTGCCCAACGAAGCCAAAGAACACTTAGAAGCACTAGGCAAACAGCTGTTTGGATCGGACTAATGGCGAAGGATCGGAATGTGACTTGTTTACTTTTACTTTTACTTCTGTCGTGTGCCGAGTTTATTTTTTTACCTTCTGAAGTTTGGCTTGTTTGTATTTTACTTTCCGAAGTGTGGCTAGTTTGTATTTTACTTTCTGAAGTGTTGTTTGTTTGTATTTTACTTTCCGAAGTGTAGCTAGTTTGTATTTTACTTTCCAAAGTGTGGCTTGTTTGTATTAAAATCAGTGTGCATTTTGTTTGTGTTTGAATTTGAATTTGAATTTTCCATGCATCTCGTGAAGCATCTTATCTTTACTTTACTTTGTCGGGAATCTTGTCAGATCTTATCGGGAATCCAATGTTCAAGTGAATTCAATGTTAGATATTATCTTTACTTTATCTTTATATTTACTTTTGTTGGGAATCCAATTTTCAAGTAACTCAGCTATGACTAATGAATGACACATTTTTATCTCCAGTAAATTGTCTATATAATGCAATCATGGAACTCATTTGTAGATACAACACCCTCATTCCTTCTTCCTCTGTATTAATTACACTGAAAACACTCTATCCACTAATCATGTTCAACCTAGTACCTGAAAACAACACTTCATCCGAGAACAATCGTCATCTGATGAACTTTTCGATGGCTCTTTTACATCCAATCCTTTTGTACAAATGCAAAACATGATTAGGCAGAACATGCCAAATGTGATCCAACACTACCAAAAACAACAAGTCAAGCCAAGACGTAGTGGCTACACACGTGCTTACATTGACAGAGAGTGAGAAGTGCGTGCTGTGGACTTGAAGTGAGACTACTTTGGTGTTCGTCCAACATATGCATCGAAATTTCGACGGAGATTCAGAATGGAGAGACCGTTGTTCGAACGGGTGGTTGGAGGTGTGTTGCATCAAGATGATTACTTTGTATGTAGACCGGATGCTACTGGCCGGCAAGGGTTAACCACACTACAAAAATGTACCGCCGCAATTTTTATGCTAGCTTATGGGGCATCTGCCAACTCGATTGATGAGTATTGTCGGCTCGGTGAAACCACGACTCTCGAGTGTCTAAATTGCTTTTGTAACGCCATTGTTGTTGAGTTCGGTTCAACATACATGCGCAGGGCCAATGAGGAAGATTTATGATGGTTGTTAGCAATCAACGGTGCACGAGGGTTTGTGGGCATGCTTGGGAGCATCGATTGTATGCACTGGACATGGAAGAACTGTCCAAAAGCGTGGCACAGTGAGTTCCAACGCAGAAGTAAAAAGCCTACTCTTGTGTTACAAGCAGTAGCATCCCAAGATACTTGGATATTCCGTTCATTCTTTAGGGTTTCCGAAAAATACAATGACTTATAAATCGTGCAACATTCACCGGTGTTCGACGATCTCCTTAACGGCACGGCCCATCAGGTCAACTTTGAGGTCAATGCCTTACTATCTAACCGATGTGATCTATCCACCTTGGACTATGTTTGTTCCTACCATCCTGAATCCGGTAACTCAGAAATAATGTAAGTTCTCCGAGCTTCAAGAGTCCTGCCGCAAAGATGTTGAACGTGCTTTCGGAGTTATGCAAGCACGGTTTGCAATTATACGAAATCCGGCACTTGCGCACAACAAAGTCATTCTCAAAAAGATCATGGATTGTTGCATAACACTCCACAACATGATCGTTGAAGATGAGCGCCACAAATACCTAATATGACAAAGAAATTGAACCGCTCGAACAAGATCCCCGTGAGCATGTACCGGATCTCATTGATGGAGTTCGTGTCCGTCGAGCGCCGTCTACAATAAATACTATCCCGAAATACATGAACAATTTACGTCGGATGCATAGTTTAATCACGCACACCTAGCTAACAAACAACTTAATGGAACATATTTCGAGTCTACAGTGAAGATGGATCTTCTCCAGTCGAGGTTGTGTATTTGTTTATTTCGATATTGTGTGTTGTGGGTTTGTTGATTTCATTTTCGTTTCATTTAAATTTTCCGCACATACTTGTAATGTATTCGTGGTTTGTTCTATCTCAATAAATTATAAAACGTCTTCAACAAAATGCAATTTGGTTTATTTCAACTTCTAAACAATTTTATAATACGTAGACTAAAAAATAAAGTAATAATGTGGCACTCACGACGTGACGACGACGCGCCACCACTGCAGAAAAAACGCACGACGACACGTCGTCGCGCGTCACCATTGAGGATGGTCTTATATATATAGTTTATAATTTTATGGACAGGTTTACGTAAGATCCTATAAATTAATCTTTTGTTAAAGAGAAATACGTGTTCTTTCTTGTACTTAAAGTAAGAGTTCTACCTCAAATATTACTTAAAGATAAATTAAAGGTAAATGATTATTACTATAAGTTCTTAATTTAAACCTTCCTTTTATTAGTTTTATTAGAGAGTACTCCATGTGAAGGACCTATATAATTCTAATCTAGAAGTATCCTCTTTCTATACACTTTCATAAGATAAGGGTAATTCTAACACTATCTTCTAGAGGGTAACAAATGCATTTAATGAATTAGTAATTAGGAGGAGAGGAGTACCTTCAATACATAAACTAATACTTCTATATTATAAACAAAGGTGTATCTTAAGAGTATCTTTCTTATGTTTATACTTATTCTACATGCGCATTCTACTTGAGTGAGTTATTCAAAGTAACTAATATACGATAAAGTTACCCTTACACTTATGTTATATTTATGGGAAAACGTATCGTATTATTAAACAATATAATAAGTCTCACTTTGTTTAACACCTTTAGTCCTCACGTTTTCCTTTTCTCTTCCACCGATTCCCTTTTCTTCCACCGATTCCCTTTTCGAACCAGATCAGCTCCATCCAACTCCCACCACTTCCGTACTCCGGCATCGCATTCCAACCGGTACTTGTTTCCGTAGTGCTCGCGTTTTCCTTTTCTCTTCCACCGATTCCCTTTTTGAACCAGATCAGCTCCATCCAACTCCCACCACTTCCGTACTCCGACATCGCATTCCAACCGGTGCTTGTTTCCGCAGTGCAAGACATGGTGTCTATTACTTTCTCACAATTTCCATCAACACACATGATTTCGTTCGTTTCTTTCTTCGACCAAAATTAAAAACCCTCCTCCTTCATCCCCTTCACATCGGAATGAATCAACCACATCCGCCATTTAGTCAAGGGTGTTTTGCAACTCAGATATTCAGATGACTTTGGCTCTAGCATGGTAAGCATTTCTTTCAATAGTTTTGAAGACTGATTGCTGTTTCAAAAAGAAATGCTTCTTTTACTTGAAAAAGTATTTGTAGTGCCTTGGAGTTGGTTAAGTATGGAATCCGTTGGAGAGTGGGTGATGGGGAGACGATTAGGATTTGGGATGATTGTTGGATCCCAAGGCAGTATCCTACTTAGCCTTATACTCCTAATTTGCTGAATTTGCCTATTACTAATGTTGATGCTCTTATTGGTCCTGTTACTGGTGTTTGGGATGTCAATCTCATTAGAAGTATTTTTTGGACGTGGATGCTGCTGATACTATTAAAATTCCTTTGCCAATTTCGGTTGCGGAGGATATTCGTGTTTGGATCCATACAACACATGGGCATTACTCGGTTCGAAGTGCTTATTGGGTGGCTCGTGATTTGCGCGCTTTATATCTTCAGAATAAGGAGGGCTTCGAGTACTGTTGTTACTCGAAATTGGAACTGGATATGGAAAATCTCTATTCCTAATAAGATAAAATTTGTTTATGGAGATTCATGACTTCTTTCATTCCAGTTTACACAGCTCTCAGTAGAAGAGGGATTGATTTAGATGTTACTTTCCCTATTTGTACTAACCAAAAGGAGGTAGAGGTATGGGATTCTTGTTTGAATCAGTATTTTTTTTCTAATTCAGCCTGGATGAGAGGTAGAGGTATGGTCTCACTACCAGTAGCCAATTGCAGCAGTTGTTCAAAG
>JAYMSP010005960.1:0-12590 GCA_036897095.1 Plantago elongata | reverse complement strand
TTTTTTTAATGTTCGGCACAATACTTGACGTCCAGACCAGATCCGGGCCATTACAAAACATCAGTTGCAAACAAATAACGAACATTCAGAATAAAGTTAAACAATCTAGTTGGAGGATTGAGGTCACACCATCACCGAGCATTATCCGAACCAAAGCAAGAAATTAAAAGTATTCGGGTGAAAATAGAAGGGTGCAAGGAAATAAATTGTCTTAAGGTCTGAAGACCGTAGACTTATACGGAGCATACTCCGTCTTCACTTGTCTTCTTCACTTCGGGGTTTGGGAAGTCCCTTCTCTAGTCGTCTTCTTGGCCTTTTCTGCTGCTTCATGTTTTTTGCCCATCTTTTCCACATACTTTGGACAATCCTCCACCAGGTCTAGGTCCGGATGGCCGATGACCGGAGCCGGGACCGTCAGCTAGTCCCGATTATGCTCTTTATAGGACTCGAGGGGAATCAGGACATGTTGCAGCAACGTCTCGAGCACAAACTCCGGAAGGAAAGGACCCTCGTGGTTGAACTTCAGATCAACCGTTTTCGAGGCCACTAGCTTCACAAAATCATCTTTCATTAGCTCCACATCACCCAAGGCTTATCCAGTGAAGTGAGTTCCATCGCGATTGTTATAAGCACTTAAGCCCTGGCTCTTCGGATCAAAATCATCCGGAATCAGCTTCTTCAATTTGAGCTAGCCTAAAGCAGCCTTGAACCCCTCACTTCGGGCATCGTCACAAGTATTTTGGAGATAGAAGTTGTAGGAGGTAGAAGCCAGGAAGTCCCGAACAGCTTCAGGTCCGACTCTTTCAGAGATTGAGGAGAATTTGAACTTTGAAGCTTCAGGTCAATTCCAGGAAATCTGTCAACCCCTTCTGTAGCACTTTGTAGTCAAACCGGACACTGGCCAGATCATGTGCTAGATCATTCCGGTTCTCAACCAACTTCTTCATTTTCGAGGACACCTTTTGATACTTCTTCTAGTAGTCCTGGACTCTCCCCTCCATCTCCTTCACACTGGATTCGGACATGGAGAGTTGGATGTCTATCTCGGCTCTTTCTCCAGCCACGACAGTACAAGCCCGGACAGCAGCGGTCATTTGCATAGACGATAGATCCGAAGTGATTAGTATTTCAATGATCATAAGTAAACAAGTCAAGTCTATACAATTCGGATACCATACCTTCCTATGCGCCTCAGCCAGCTCGGCTCTCCTCTCCACCTCGCCCATGGCAACCATTCGGTTCACCTCAGCCTATAAGTCGTCATCCAGCCTGGGGACCTCGATTCTTTACCCTTCCCCTTCTAGATGTGGGGATCGAACCTTCAGAATCCCTTTTGGTTCCGGACACTTTCTTTGTGGCAGATGATCCTGATAGCTTGGTCAATCCGGACCCAACAAGCTTGGGAGGCTTTTTGGCATCAACAGTCTTTCCAGTCGCAGTCTTATCCTGCTTCGGGGTAGGCATCTTCATCGAATCATGACCCTGGTAGGCCAGCTGAAGATCTTGGTCCCGGTAGGTGGTAGCATTGATGGGCTCTTCCATCGACAGGGTAATGGAGACTTTAATGGTCCGGGACCGGAGTTTGTCCGCAATCTCTTGCTCCTGGTCCTCCTTCTGCTTTCTCTTCAATTCTAACAAGGCCACCATAATGTACTCGAACCAAAATTCTGCAAGGAAAATGTATCGTTAGATCCGAGAAGTATGTTCGTAATAACTATACTTGCATGTTTTGAAGATACTAAACATGAAACAAAAACATGCAAGCAAGGTTTGGAGGTCTACACATCCTGCCCTATCACTAGCCAAAATCATGTTTCGAATTTCCATGATACCACCCCGCGGCCAATCCGGCCAGATAAGGCAAAGGTTGACAGATCAACCGTTGAAAGAAATACTTCTGGGTCAGATACTTTCTTCGGAGGCCTTGCATCCATCTGGGTAGATTTCGTGCCGAAGTCCGGGCAAAGGTGAAAGTCTCCCGAGATAAGACACAGGGAAATACCCACTTTTCCCGACTCAATACAGGCTGACCAGCCTCTAGAGTTTGACGAACAAAGAAAAGC
Organism: Plantago elongata; assembly: GCA_036897095.1. Taxonomy (NCBI): domain Eukaryota; kingdom Viridiplantae; phylum Streptophyta; class Magnoliopsida; order Lamiales; family Plantaginaceae; genus Plantago; species Plantago elongata. The sequence continues at coordinate 10,527 of JAYMSP010005960.1, read as the reverse complement.
TTCCTCCACCATTCTACACCGAGGGAAAAGATCGGATCCTCAAAAAAGGCATACCTGGCCCGAACAATGAACGATTAAAAGTTCAGGTGGGACTCACTGGCCTTAATTTCAAACAACATCCGAAAGTTGGTTGTATTCAGAGATATCCCCAGATGTTTTGCACAAGACACTAAAGCACATCAGATTGCCTAGAGAGTTCGGGATTATTTGGTGCGGACTCAGCTTTAGATCATTCAAGATCTGAAGAAATTGGGGAGCAACGGGAAGTCTCCATCCGTAGTGAAGCAAGACTTCATAGACCGCCATACATCCTTCTAGGGGTTGTAAAAGGCATGTTTCGGATCCGGAGCAATCAACTCCAACGATTTCGGGATCTCGTATTTGGCACGGATCTCCTTCAACCACTCTACGATAATTTCAATGGCCCTGGTCGAAAGAGTTTCATCCACATTCAACTCCCCAGCAATAATCAGATGCAGAACATCATCCCTACTTCTTAGATACTTGATGTCGTGGACCCGATCGCTCGAGGTACCCAATAATGTACCAACCTGACCATCTTTATCCTCTTCCTCGTCTTTGGCCTCAGCACACTTAACCGATTCAACATCTTCTTCTTCTTCATCCTCATCTTCCTCCTCCTCTTCCTTTGGAACGGGAGTCGGAGGTACCACAGCAGTCGGGGCCTCCTCTTCATCCGAACTCAAGACTTGAATAGCTCGGGCGGGGCTCACCATTTTGACAGTGTCCTCTATGCCTGCCTCATAGGCAGCAACATCCGGAACCTCATCAGTAGAGGATCTGGGATAAAGGGTAATTGATAAAGATTAATACGCGTATTATAACCCAAACTACGACATAAGAGACCGACCTCAGGAGGGAGATCACCACCATCGGATCCGGAGGGAGTCTCAACCTCTCAGGATGTAGTCGCGTGGGTCGCCATTGCCTGGGAATCAGAGGAACTCGAGTAATCTTGGTGATCCGGATACTTGAAACCGGGTACTATAAGGCGGTATGAAGGACTACTTACCTCTGTATTCGCGCCTATTTCTATTGTCACTTGTTCCTGTCCTCGCTCTTATGCAACGTCCTTAGCCTCAACGTCAATTTTTTCTTCCGAAGTTACGGAGTACGATTTGATATCCGAGCTTGAGCCTGGTTCGGATCCATAGCTACGACCTTCGGGTACGTACTAGCTATCACTATCAGACATCCTAAGGAAGGAAGGAAAGGAACTATAAGTCTTAATGGTCCGAGACGACCTAGGAAAGCAATACACGGAGATATCTCCAAGGCATTTATCTTCGAACCCTAGTTTCGGATTTCTTAGTCCTAAATTAGTTCGGAGTTAGTGAGCATAGTCAGTTCTCTACGGATTATCCTACTCGACTATTCGTGTTCCGGGTTTGCAGATACTTCCCATTAAATAATAGCATCCGATTCAATGAGACTTTATACAAACGAGAGCATATCACATACAACAAAAGAGAGAACAAGATAGATAACATGCAATTCCGAAGTAAAAGACAACAAGGTTCGGATACTTACTTGTGCTGGTACGGAGTTTGATCGAAGGCAACTTTTGCTTCGGATATCTCAGGCACTTTGGGTCGGATGCTCAATTACTCACAAATCCACTCTCTAGAATAACGATAAAAGTGACATTGATGGCGACCCTATATATAGAGGGGGATAATTTGGGAAATTCAACCGTCTCGAAGAGCGTGCTCACGATCTAACCGCCCACTACTTTTAATCCAACGGTTGGGATTATTTGGGAAGTTGAAAAGACATATTCGAACATCGACACATTTGACGACGTTTGGTATCCCTTGGATGCCCTATGCCTTCGGCTGTGAATTACTTCGGATATCCTAAACTTAATAATCAAGATTTGATGAATTTGTTTATTCTTTATTAAACTTATTTACTTCGTATATTCATCACCTGTTCGTCTCAAATGTTATGCTCGGGTCTCAAATGGAGCTAAGATCGTTGATTACTTCGACTGGTCAAACCGTTCCAAAACACAACGAAACAAGAGTTGTTTGAATAGACGAGACATCAATTATATTCCAAAAGCACAAAATTTGATATATGTGGGACCATTACATATATCCGAGTTCAGCATGAGCAAAATAAAGTTAAATAATTACAAAGGCCAATTAATACTTGTCCAAGATCACAAAAGATGTAAAACGTTTACACTTCTAATGGGGCATACTCCACCTTGAACCTGTCGGAGCTTCAGTGCTTGACTCTAGGGTCTCCACATTGTTCATCGGACCTGCATCTGCCTCCCTCTGAGCACGCGCTCTCCTCTGAGCCTCTCTCTCACTCTTCTTCCAAGCACGGGCTTGCATGAGGTCGGCCTGCCGACCAATTTCCTACAGTTCTCGCAGAGCATTCACGGGGCACGGAAGATGACGTAAGACCGGATCCAGGATTCCCGGATCTGCTGGAGTCCCTCCCCCAGATAAAGCGAAGAGTGCCATACCCTGCAATCGCAGTTGATCAGATCACGCCATCCTTCATAGCCAGGGAATATAGGGGATTCACTCAACTCAGGGGCTGGTGCCAGAACTAGCATTGGAGCAGAGATAGGAGCATCGTACTCATTTTGGTAGTGCACCCAGCGTGATGGTCCAGAGACGTTCTTTGACATCCTGCATGGAAAAATCAACGTAAATCATTTTAGATCCGAACACACCTTCGATTCCAAATGCAACAATATTCGAAGTCTCATCCTGAAATTAGAATTTACTTCAGTTAGTTTCTTCGATTCGGATGGGCTACTTTCTCTTGACGCGATGGTGAAAACTGAAAGTGACTGCCCCCTATTTATAGGTGGATAATTTGGGCAGCACAAGCATTTATTACTATTAAGGAGACGAAAAGACACAATTGTTCAGCCCAATCGTCGCACCAGACGTGGCTCCACTATTCAATCAATCACTTCGGATGTCTCAACATCCGGATGACGAACATATCCCTTTGGATATTCATCAGTTCGGACATTCGAGAAGTGTCTCACAGGATCAAATACTCCTTTTTCTCAGAATTACAGTCCGAAGTCTCCTACTTCGGACTATAAGAAAAGGGGGGGGTCTCAAAATAACTTCAAGAACCTTAGACCCGGATTTCTTTTTTCTCATGGAACGGATCGAACGAAAGGCTTCTTATTTTATAGTTCCCAAGTATCTTCTACTAAGATACTTGGAAACTAGAGGGACATATGTTGATACGGGAATATGTCCAATCTGTTATTTGGATGTCTCACGATGGATCCTAAGACATCACGCTATTACATGGACAAGGCCTCAAGGATCCGAGTATGGGATCCTAAGCTAAAGGCCATTCGAGGTCAGACCAGACCAAAACATACAAGAATATCGTAATAAGGATGTCCGGACCAAAATGCTATATCCAAAAGGAAGTAGGTCCGGACCACCAACGCATATGAGTCTACATCCGGACCTAAAAAGAACCAATCAAAATAGGTCATAGCACGTCAATAGGAGAGGGCATAACCAGCTCCAGACGTCATGATTCAGAGAATTCTTCTCGAATGTCGTTCCAGACAAGAGGATGAGGATTCCCTCAAAGATCCTACAAAATGACTAATATAACCTTGAGGCTCAAATGGTAGATGGGTTATGACTATACTATGATCCATGGGGTTAGTTAAGCCTTGTTGGCTTAATCTTAGCCCTACACTTGGCACAATCCAAGAGGTATACCCCAAAATGGGGAATAATTTAAACAATATATAAGTTCCAGTTTGTCTAACAACTCTTAAAAACGTAAAACAACTTTGTTACCTTGCATTTTTCCTTTTATTTTCAATCGTCATATCTTGCAGCTTCATAAGTTTGTCGCTCATCAATCGTCGTCTACCTTCCGACTTCTCCAAGCGATGCGCGCTCTCCCTACTCACCCAATCGTGGAAAGATGTATTCTTTCCTCAATCAATATTTATTCAGCCAAACAAAAGAGAACTTGCATAGATTTACGGAAGCTCAAGTCACCCCGAATTTGCGTCATCGGCTCAACTGAATTCGGTGGATTCACTCAGTTCAGGTATCCGTAGTGTTCGATTAATTTCTTAGTCTCTAACTCTCTACATTGATGGATTCGGTGTTAATTTGTTCAATATGTTGTATGATATTTGAATGCCTATCTGTGAAGTGTTCGATTAAATGCTTTGCTCAACCATTCAAACTTCAAATTACATATCTCTTCCCAATCAATTCTCCCATGAACCGGCATGAAACAATGTCAATGTTATGTGTCATATGTTGTATGGTTACCATTTATATGAATGTCAATCTATTCAGATGTAATTACTTTTCCATTTTTGTGCCTCACAAAAAGAAGTTACAGAATCATTTGTATACTTTGAGGAACAAACTCTTTGTATCCAAGTGCATCAGTTTACTCTTGATCATTATTAGAATTCTAGATTGAAAAGTAGGTCTTAAATTCTATTCACTTTAGGATTTGGCCTATTTTGCTTCTCTTCAAGAGAGCATGCATTTGGAAAATTGAACCTTTCTATTAGCATGCATCTCTTAGAAATTAGAGTTGGTGTGATGCATCTAGAGTTTTTGGTTAGCTGATCGTGTTTCTGTTTCTCATCATTCCTCCCCGTTTCCAAATCGTCTTCTTTCCGGCTTCAAACGTTGCAGCCGAGCTACCTCTTGTAATTCAACGAATAACTACAATTTCATTTATTGTCGCAATGATACTACGGAACAGTTGTAATTTTCCCGAACGGATTCATGCTCACCCATCATTTCACTTCTATAAAACCATCGATTAGATCCCCACTTATTATTTAATCTCATGTATCATCACCATCCTTTCTTCCTTTTCAGGTATCATCAGTTTCTCCTTTTATTGTGTATTTGGATTTAATTTATGCGATGGTTTCAGATTGTTGATTTGACATGGGTATATTTAAGTTACTCCACTTTTCATTAGCATTGGCTCTTCTCATTGGCTGTTGATTTGGTTCCATATTTTCAATGTTGATACTTGATAGTACTGGTGTGGGCTTTTCTTGCAATCTATGTAGAAATTGGTAGATAATATAGATCTAAGGCAATTAAATGTCTACATTTCTAATCCACATTGTTATTGACGGTGGCTTCTTAATTGGTGATAAGGTCAAAATTATGGTCTTGTCTATGTTTTTTTTTTATGTAGTCTTTTAGATGATTTGATGTGTCATTTTGTTGTTTGATTGAATGTTGTCTTGTTTTGTGAAGGGAATGTATTGTGTTGTTGTGTATGTACATCAAACTCTAGAGTTCAGGACATTCTTATCTTCTTTCTTTTATTACTTGGGAGATGTGCAGGTCGCCTGTCTTTGTAAGCCTGGTTCTGCTTATGTGAATCAAAACTCCGAGTTCAGGTTGCTTGTCTAAATTGGAATATGAGACAACTGTCGAAGACAAGTCATCGGAGGTTTCAAGTTGAATTTCATCTAACATATGCAAATCTTGTTGCGGTCGGTAGAAAGAGCTAGCTCAGAAATTAAATGAAGCGACATGAGTGGGAGGCCCAAGACAATGCTCTTCACTGTGAACGGGACAATTCACTACAGAGTAAGCTCTAGAATTTTTAGCTATGTTGTAATTATGTTTTTCATCATCAGATTTTTGCTCATTATAACTTAATGGTGTTTGAATCTTGACATGTTGTAGATGAAGGTGGTCATAAACAGCTGTATATTAATGAATTATTGTATTTGCCTGAGTTCTGAAAGAGGCTTGGGTATGTGCTTTGTTTGCCTCTAACAGTATGAACATCACTTTATGTTCAATCACTTGTATTTCCACTTAAGTAGGTTTTAATCTCCATATTTTGTCTATTGTTCGATCTGGATCTACTAGAGGGATACAGTCTCCAAAATGTTGACACTTATTTTTCTCTGCTACAAATTTCTCTTCCATTCCATTATCTCTGATCCCTTTCTTTTACCGAAGTTTGTTCTTTCGCTACAATTTTCAACAATGTGCGCTATGCAAGGGGTTATATGATCAAGTTTCGACCGGTAAGGAATTTTTGCGAATAGAAGAAGTTTCTTGTGTTATATGTTCTAACTTTAAGCAAGTGTTTTATTGTACTTGATCATGTATTGTGTGAGTTTCATTCAACATATGCAAATCTCACTGAAGTTGGTAAAAAGAGCTCAGAAATTTAATGAAATGGTATGAGTGGGAGGCCCAGGACAATGCTCTTCACTACATTGCAAGCTCAAGAATTTTTCCTATGTTGTTACTGTGTTCCTTCTCTTGCATTGTTAAGTTTGTCTTTTCATGAGGTTCCGGTCGTGGTGAACTTTGAATTCTGAAGCTAGATATGTAGTGGACTGGTAGGAAATTTTTCCTTCTATTTGTGTAAATTTAGAGGTAATTTTAGTTTTTATTCTTGCTCTTTGTAACTTTATTTTATCACCAATAAACTAATTTCTCATTTCAGTCCCTTTTGATAAAGTTTAATTTCCCTCTAAAGCAGCACGACCTGCCATTGATGAGCTATTGCATGGTCAACAATTTGATAACCTTATGGCAAGGGATTCCATTTTAAGGAAACTAATTAATAGGTGACAATGAAAGTAATTGACCTGATTCGATTGTGTTCAAGCCCTTGATGATATTATAGGTTCTACAACACTAAGAATGCCTCGCGTTAGAGCATGCGGCATGCCACATCTGTGTATGGTTCCCGTTGATCTAGAGGCATCAATGATTCAGGGGTAGCAAAGACAAACATGACCACTTTTAAAACATAACTCAGGGATATGCTGACTAAAGCCAATGACATATTTTTCTGTTCCAGCTTGTTTTCAATTCCAACTTTTGCAAGCTAATGAGTATTACATAATACTTTATTTTCTTAAAATTTTGTAAAACATTAAACATGTTATAATATCGGTGTGCCAAAACACGGACACCGCGTTTATACGCGGTGCATCAACTCTAGTCTCTATAAATAGTGCACACTTACCAAGGTAAATCAACAAGCTCACTTGATCTTCTCATTTTACCATAAACTTTAGACCTTCATTTTAAAGAGTCGATTCATAATCATTTTCGAGTAAAGTCTCACATCCGACTTGATCCTTGACAAGCCAGATCTAAAAGTTCTAACCCCCACTATAGTCACTTGTGCATGATTACATCCTAGATGTTGTTTAGAGCTTGAAGTTGAAGATTACATTTGCATTCGGATCCTAACCTAGTGGACTTAGTTAGCTTCTTGTAAACTTATTGTTATATCCGAAGGTTGGAATTTTTACCTCAACACCTTGATTTTTCTATGTTTTAGGAAAATATGACATATTTCAAGATTTTAGCTTAACAATAAGAGTACTATTAAGAATGTGGGAAGAGGTGACTCGATGTTTAGCCAAAACAAATGCATTAAGAAGATTTACTCTAACTAAATTGAATTTCTAAGTCCGGTCTATTTAACCGGGCACGATTGATATGTATTTGAATTTTATAAGGGAAAAGTTCAAAAAGATATCTTAATATGTGATATTTTGAAAAGATATGATTTATTTTGACCGTTCCTTAAGTATTCCACCACGATATGTGATATTTGGGAGGCAAATATATATACAAAGAGACAGAGACTACTAAGAAAATCTTGGTTGCAATGATAGATTCTTGGGATCTGGTAGTCGCTCCAAGTGGAAAGAAGGCCAGCTGGCAAGGTACATCACATGTCATTGGTGATGAGGAGCAATTAGCACGCGAAGTCCCACGTGAAGTATCCCCCACTAAAAGGTAACGCAAGGTGTTGTATATTGTATAGCTCGGGTCAACCAACTTGGCCGCTTGGTGCACCACGGTTGCACATAATTTAGTTGAGAGTCGATGGAAAGCACTTTTTTACATGGATCAAAATCTCAATTTCAAATGTTATTTCGGATTCTGAATTTAGTGAGACGTCTCGAGACGTTTCAATAAAGTTTTGGAACGTTTCGACAATGCATAAAATTGTTGGAAAATTTCTTACTCTCAACATTTAAACCTGGTTTAAAATCAATGTTAAAGTGAAATAACAAATTATTTCTCAAACTTACCAGAACTTCCACAATTTACTAATGTAACTTTTAAGTATTAGTTTATTCTAAAGACAAACCCAACTAGTACTTCTATTTCTATCGGTGCAAAACAAGAGGCAGTACTTATCTATTCATTTCACTATCCTCTCACATTTATAATTCTTCTCTCTCTTCCTCAAATCTTGTGTGCATTTTCAGCTCGAGCAGCTTATTTATTTAACTTACAGCATGATCTGGAATATAATTTCAATATGGTGCCAGAACGAAGACTATCTGAGTGTTGATATGTAATCCGAATTGACAAAATTCAGTTTAAATAGTTTGTTTTGTATATAAAATAGGTCATTTAAATTAAATTTTACCAATTTAAATGGTATAATAAACAGTCCTTATGATTATCGTGATCCCCTCAATTAACAGCAAAAATGAGAATTATTTTTGGAGGCCAAACCAAATTTGAAATCAGGATAAAGAGTATGTATAGCAGAAGAAAAATGCTCCATGTTCAGTACTCTTCTCAGAAATATAAGAAGAAGACTGAAGAAGAATTGCACTGCAAAAGAACAGAAGAAGCAGAACAATCGAGTGAACTAGTGAATAGCTTGATTCAGTTTGGTATTATGTAATGTTAGCTGAGAATAGTGATTGAAATTAGTTCTTGTATAGGTAGTTAACACTTGTATATAATTCTTCAATAAACATAGTAAGCATAGGTTAGATTAGGCAATACATAAACAGAGAAGATGATTGTATAAATAGCTAGATATTTCTTCTTCATGCTGCTTAAGTTGATTCACACTACATTTGTACATTTTCTGAATCTGTTCGATAATACAAAGGAAGCAGTTTATTTACATTGTTGCACATTTTTTCAACTGCAATTCATCATTCATCATCATCACTGATCGTCACTTTCATCTTCATCAACACTTCCGTTCGTTCTTCACTGTAAGTTCATCCCTTCCCAATGTTTCCGCAATGTTCAAACTGCCTTGGTGGTGAAATGGTAGACATGCGAGACTCAAAATCTCGTGCTAAAAAGCTTGTTATGGTATCAAAGCTCTAGGTTGAGGTTCTGATCGATCCGATTGATTCACAGTATGAACGATTATTGATTTGATTAGTTTTATGTTTCGATCATACTCTGCAATTGATCGATTTCCTGTTTAGCATTGATCGGATTCAATTTTTCGATTCAATTGTTGTTTTGAGGAAGTTTGTTCATGATTAGCTGAAATTCATTGATATCTTCTGAAAATTTAGCTTAAGCTGTATATTGTTAATGTTGATAAGATCGAGCTGAATTTTGTGTTTCAATCAATGCAAATTAGTTACAGTATCAGAAAATTCATGATCTGTAGTATAAGTTCACATTTCATCTGTGCATATTCACATAATATTGATTGATCATCACAATATCATATCAGTTTCACATGATTTTATCATTTTTTCTGAGGATTGAATTCGTATACATATTCAGATTTTATTGCTTCACAATTATTGATCATCAACCATACAAAACCTGTTAGATTTGTTCAACAAAACTGAGTAAGGAAAATGGCAACAACTGAGAGTCATCCATCACCTGTTCATGTGAATGCTGATAAGGAACTGGATCACACTAATCCAAATAGTCCCTATCATTTGTTTCCACATTACACTGCAACATCTGGTGCTATTAAAACCATCTTGAAAGGGCCTAACTACATTTGTTGGAGGCGTGAAATGGTGTTAAACTTGTCAATTAAGAACAAGATAGGCTTCATTGATGGTACCTATAACAGGCCCTTGATTGAAAGCCCCATGTATGTGCATTGGTTGAGATGCAACAACCTCATACTTTCATGGTTGCATAATTCAATGACTGATGAAGTGAAAGGCACAATAGCTCAGAGTGTGTTTGCTAAGGATGTGTGGGATAAGCTTGAGGCAAGATATTCACAAACTGATAATGTTAGGATCTATGAGCTGCAGCTGGCACTCAGTCAGTTTGTGCAAGGCTCTCAATTAGTGATGGAATATTTCACCAAGCTGTCAAGCATTTGGGAAGAACTTCATATGTACATACCTCCTCCAAGCAGTGATTGGTGCACTTGTGAACACTGCACATGCTTACACCTTACTAATGCAGGGAAGATCAATGAAATTGATCAAGTATTTCAGTTTCTCATGGGATTGGGTGAAGCTTATGATGGTATAAGAGGGCAGATAATAATGCAGGTTCCCATTCCTTCACTTGAAAGGGCTTATTCAATCATTCTCACTAAAGAACGTCAAAAGAACTCAAGGCACAATGTATCAAACTTTGGTATGAATCACTCTACATATCATATGAGGCAGGGTATATCAACACAACAGTTTAAAAGAAAAGGTAAGGAATCAAGGGGTTGTAGCCACTGTGGTTTCACCAACCACACTGTTGATAAATGCTACAAACTGATAGG
>JAYMSP010005959.1:0-12594 GCA_036897095.1 Plantago elongata | reverse complement strand
ACAGTAGTTATAAAAAAGTTATTTTCACAAAAAGCAATAAAGGCAAGGTATTATGAAGATTCGACCCATACCTGGTTTGGATGCTTGTTTATTCCCGATATCGATGAATTCGCCAGCTAGTCAGTTACCTATATTCGTAAAACGTAGTTAACGTCTCTAACCGACCGTCAGACAACTTTCCTATACCGGAATAAAAAGGTTACCCCGGAACCCCCAAATCCTAGACCTCACGCAGCACAGAAACATTACTCACATCCATGAAATAAGTTATTACCAATAACAACAACGATCATATTCTAATACTCGTTCAATTCACGTAACCAAGAGTACATGTTAAATCGGGTAGGGAAGACGTAGGAGAAAGGAATCCACCAAAACTAATTAACTAGTAAAATAGCACAACCACCGCAAATAGTCTTCTGACTCAAACACAATTCGTATTCAATGAGAAGCCATCAAATATTGCTAAAAGAACAAATCACACTTTCCCGAAATTTCTTTCATCTTAGTAAGATACTCCATCACATCAAAGTGAATCCAGCAAATGCATTCAATTCAGCAACTTACGAACATAATTCAAGCAAACAACAGCCTAGTAGGCTCATATCTAACTCCAGTTGTTCCAACAAAAACTAATGATTTCCTAAGAGAGACTAAATCAAATCACATCTGTTCTATTTCACTTTATCCTTCCATCTTCATTCCTAAACAACGTTTTCGCAAAATCTACCAAAATCTCACTCCTCCAGATAGACTTACAGTCCTTCCTTTCTCATCTAACCAAATCATAATAGCTGATACACTTCATATGCACGGAGGAACAGAACCAACACGACTGCCCACAACAAATAGAGCATAAAGCAATTTCGAAGTGTTACTGACACATCAATTTCAAATAGCACAATCGACTACCGAAGAACAGAAATGAACCAACAACAGTTTGAAAGGGAAAACATAGTACGAATAGAGAATTGAGAGATCAAGAAAACACAAATCCATTACCCGTCCCAACTCAAATCGGATAAAGAGGAGATGCTTACCGGAAGAACTTGAGACGATGCGTTGAGAAGGAAAGTCGATTGCTGAGGGAGAGGAAATTGATTGCTGAGGGAGAGGAGGAGAGTCAGATCGGAGTGATGTGATGGTGGTCGATTGTGGTGGAGGATTCACGACAGGGATGGTGGTGGGTCGGAGTTGAGAGGTGGCCGACGGTGGGTGGTGGTGAGAGGCAGTGGTGGCGTTGTGAGGGAGGCGAGGAGATGGAGTTGGGCGAGAGGGGAACAGTGGAGGACACGGTGGTGGCGATCGAAGTGGAGGAGGCGCGGGGAGAAGGAATCCGAGTAGGCAACGATTGGAGTGGTGGAGCAGTGGAGATGAGGCGGCGGAAGGGGGAAATCGAAAAAGGGAGAGAGGCCGTGAGCGTGAAGGAACGGAGAAGATAAAAGAAGCTACAGGGAGTCGGTTTTGGTTTGGGGAGAAGGAGATAAGTACAAGGGGTATACTGGATAATACGCAAAAGTATATACCATGGTTTCTTCTGGACTCCAAACGGCTCGTACACAAATTCCAAAAAAAAATATAAAATCGACTCCCGGGCGATATTTAAGACGAACTAAAGCCGTATAAAAATTAAAATAAATATTTTATTATTTTTATTATTATTTTATTATTATAATATCAATTAGTATTTAATATATAATATTAAATAGTAATAGTAATACGAGCTTAATAACTGAGGTGAACTAACGTTTACTAATTCGGCAAGAACTATAATCGATATATTATTATATTATTCAGCTCGGATCTCGGTCATTACATCAATAATAATTGATAATATAATATTCAATAGTAATAGTAATACGAGCTTAATAATTGAGGTGAACTAACGTTTACTAATTCGGCAAGAAATATAATCGAAATATTATTAAATTATTCAGATCGGATCTCGGTCATTACATCATCTGATGATGATGTAAGTTTGTTCGGTTCTTCTTCATCCAATCCATTCAGACAAATGCAAAGTATGATAATACAAAACGTACCATATATGAACTAACAATTCCATCAACAACAACAACAATAACATCAACAACGAGACGAGCCACGTCAACCTAAGAAGAACCGTGCTTTCATTTAAAGAAGTCGAGAAGAGCGTGGAAAACATTTAGAGGATGAATACTTCTGGGTTAACCCATGCTATGCAAATAAATTCCAGTGGAGATTTTGAATGGAGAGGTCGTTGTTCGAACGGGTGATTGTTGATGCCGTGTGTCAAGATGATTACTTTGTGTGCAAGCCAGATGCTCTTGGCCGATCGGGGTTAACCACACTACAAAAATGTACCGCGGTCATTCACATGCTTGCTTATGGTTGTTGTGCTGACTCGGTTGACGAGTACTGCCGGCTCGGTGTAAGCACGACTCTCAAGTATCTTTCGCATTTTTTGTGAAACTGTGGTGGCTGAGTTTGGTCCGACATACATGCGGAGGGCCAATGAAGCGGATGTTCGAAGTATTCTGGCAGTGAACGTTGCACGAGGATTTGTGGGAATGCTTGGAAGTATCGCTTGTATGCACTAGATAAGGAAGAACTGTCTCAAGGCGTTGCACGGTCAATTTCAAGGCAGAAGCAAAAAGTCAATCCTTATTTTAGAAGCAGTAGCAACCCAAGACACTTGGATGTGGCGTTCATATTTTGACGATCGTGCAATGTTCACCGGTGTTCGACGATCTCCTGAACGGCACGACACTTTAGATCAACTTTGAGGTCAATGGACATCATTACAACATGACTTACTACCTAACCGATGACAGCTACCCAGCTTGGGCAACATTTTTTCCTGCCACCCTGAATCCGGTTACGCACAAACAAGCCAAGTTCTCTGAGCGTCAGGAGTCTTGCCGGAAAGATGTGGAACGCGCTTTTGGAGTACTCCATGTACGATCTGCAATTGTACGAAATCTGGCCATTGCACACGACAGGGCCACACTAAAAAAGGTTATGGATTACTGCATCACGCTCCACAACATGATAGTTGAGGACGAGCGCCACAAATACTTAAACTATGACAAGGAAATCGAAGAGTTCGAAAAAGATACACGTGAGCATGTACCCCATATTATTGACAAAATTTCGTATCACTCGGCGCCGTCTACAATAAATTCTATCCCAGACTGCATGAACTTCTCACGTCAAATGCATAGTAGGTGCACGCATGAATAACTCCAAGCAAACTTGATGGAACATATTTGGAGGATGCGTTGAATGTGGAGCTTGCCCGATCGTGTAGCTTGTGTTTGTTTTACTTTAATGCATTTGTGTGTTTAGTTTTTGTTGATTTTTCTTTTTTTTTTTCAATTCTCTGCAATTTGTTGTAATATATTCTTGTTCAATAATAAAAATCATAAAACAAATTCTAAAAATGTAATTTTATTAATTTGAAGTTCTAAAAGGTCTTATAATACATTAAATATGTTTTATAAAATTTAAAAAATTAAAATTACATTTTTTGATAGAACGATGACGTGTCATCCATACGGTAAAATCTCATCACATAGCTCGTCACTAGACCGTGATGTGTCACCGATGCAGGTGGTGTTATTGTATCATAACATTTTTAATGCTAACATGTATTATTCTATGTATTATTCTTAATATGAGGATTTTTGGGATTAGTCGTAACGAGTGAGGTTCCAAATGATTTGATGTCTCGATTATGTGAGCCCACTAGTAAAAAATGCACTTTTTATGTACATGTACATCCACTCGTAATTAATGTCACTAACGCGTCGAATACTAAAATTCGACATTAAGTGGTAAATTAATTATTGCAAGTGATGTATTAATTGTGGGATAAATGAGTCCGAGTAATTAGAGTTGGTATGGAATTTGATATTTAGATAAATTTTAAGGAAATTGTATTTGGAATTGAATTGAAATAGGGGTATTTAAAGTATATTTTAGGCCAAATCACTGTTTATCGAGTTAAATGGATTGATTATAATTGTTTGGTCAAAATCCGCTTAAATATGTGGGTGTAAGTCCAACTGGACAAATTCTTGAGAAAAGAATTTAAGGGTTTTGAGAATGAAACCAAAAATGAGTACCAAATTTTTCTAAAAGTGTACGTCTCTATGTTAAATGTTAGGTAACAATTCTATATTCCTTTCTTAAGGATTTAACACATGCACGTTCATGTAACTATTGAAAAATATAAATGGAATGATGGAATTCACTTCGATAAATACGCAAGTCATTCTTTATATTTTACTTCTCTTGCTCTCGACTTTCTTACACCCAACTACATTCGTATTCTGTTTGTTAGGTTTGACTTTTAGAATATTATGCATCGATAGAAATATCAGTTATTATTTTAATCACACAATATAATGACTATCCTAATTTAAAAAGGTGTCTATTGTTTTCACTTTACTTGAACATTATAAAACAACAATTACACCAAGTATGATAGTTTTTAGACACCTTATAATAGAATATTAGATTGTAATTTATATTTTAAAGAAGGCCATGAAGAAGGATCCTAGTAATTGATTTTAATCGAAGATTGAAGACCGAAGATTGCCCAAAGCTATCTGAAGACAAAGGAAGAAAGTCTCCTTTGATAGTTGCTTCCAGAAAGCTATGTATAAACTTTTGTTTTGTTTACAAAATAAAGTTACAACTAAATTTCTGAGACAACAAGTTTTTGAAGATGGATCATGTGAAGCTTCAAAAAGCTACATGCATCCGTTGAGAATACATGACGAAATATAGTACAGTGTATTTAAAGCTTGACAGAAATGTCACTATCCTTTTGCAGAATACTTTGAAAAGAGATATACACATGTGAGTACTAATTTTAAGATATGAACGGAGTGAATTTGAAATATGTCTAACGGATAATATTTAAACGACTATCAAATTCATATATAGATATCACCACTTAGAAGCTGAGAAATACACATACGAACTACGCTCATATATATTATCAAGCAAGTATTTTCTCAAGCATTCTTACTACCATTCTCTAAGCTTACTGTTGCGACAAACAAGCTCGAGAAATCACTAGTAGTTCTAAGTGTCCTGATCCTTCAACAAGTATTGTAATTTGTAAAAGAGTTGAATCGTTGGATAACTATATGAGATTCATTCTCTCGAACAAGTATCATAAACTTGGGTAAGTAAAAGAGCAAGCTACCATACACTGCATAAGTATATTAAGTAGTCTTGATTATTCAATGCTTTCTGGATATAACTGAAAAGTTATAAAAGAAGCTTATCTGACAATCAACTCATAACCAACACCATTAAGGAGTGGAGTACATGAAGTACTTGATTTGGAAAATCAAGGAATAACTCCAATGTTATCTTGTGTACATGAAGTACTTGACTCTAGGAGCTAGGGAACAACTAAGGGGAAACATTTGGTTGGGAACCATTTGTTTTAGGGATCTTAGAATATGATCAATTGTAAGGTGGACTCAATTATCTGGTCTAGTAGATTTTAGGTCTCTCAAAGGCTGAGTGAATTAGTTGGAGGATTACGCCACCTCCATGTACCACTTTACTTGTTGTGTATTTACTTTTTGTATGCATACTTCAGCAACTCACACACACACACACACACTCATTTATTACTGCAAAGCACAAACTCATTTATCTATCGCTTAAGTCTTCCGCTCTCTGAATATTAAGTATCATATACCTACAAGTATCTGAGAAACTGTGTTTATCGATAAAAGTTTGAAAATACTATTCACTCCCCTTCCCCTCCCCCCAAGTCTTTTCCTGTGCCGTTATCTGGACCAACAAGTGGTATCCGAGCAGGAGGTTCCCAAGCCTTCTGCACTGAACCTCGACCCCCCAGATAGGTAAAGGTTTTTGTCAATTTTCGAGGACGTTTTTAATTTGTATGTTAAGTGTGCAGGTATATCTCTGAGTGATGCTCCGGTTCTGAAGCCCGAGAATTACGAGAAATGGAAGAACAACATGATGTTGCATCTTGAAACTATCAGTGATGAGATGATCTATGTCATCAACGAAGGACCTTTCAAAATCAGACATCTCAAACAAGTTATTGGAGTGTCTGATGGCGCAGAACAACTGATAAGGATGTTGAAGGTAGTGGTACTTTTACTAGTGATAGTGGTCGTGTTGCTACTGGTCAAGTTGAGTATGAAGACAAACCTCGTGAACTCTGAACATCGGAAGATTCGAAGAGACACATGTTGGATGATCAAGCTCGTAACTCATCATTCGATCCACACCTGAGCATATACAGTGCAAACTGTGGTGTGTAAAAATGGCAAAAGTTGCCTAGCAATTGATTGAAGAAATATGTGCCGGAACTGAGAAACCAAGGAAAACAAGTTCTAAGTTCTGAAATTGTAGTTCCAAAACTTCAAACAGGGTCCCATTAAAATTTTGGAAAAACTTGATTTTCGGTCTATCTGTCATGAGTGATATGGATGCACTTGGATAAAGTGATAGATATTCAAATTCCGAGAAGGTGAAAAACATTGTCAGAAGTTTGAACCAGAATTGGAAACCTACCCAATATTTCTACTTTAACCAGGGAATGCCACAAATCACACAAGTGGAACTCTTTTCACATTTAGCCACTGTGATCTATGAGACAACCCAACGAGGATTGTTTGCAGCTGAAAAGTTGCAAAGTGTTGCTCTAGTCACACAAGGTACATCTGAAAAGAAGGATACCAAGGAAGTGTCTGAAGAAAATGCTCTTGCTGTTGTTTGACACATGAAGAAACATGTGAGCTAAGAGATAGAAAGTAGAAATGCAAAAGAGAAGCTGAAAAAGCATCTCAGTCCAAACTATCATCAGTACATGAACATACAAATGAACAACTCTCTGAACAACTCCGCTCAGAAGTTGTTAGTACTAAAGTTGCTGAAATTGGAAATGACATCTGCTTCTATTGTCAGAAACCTGGTCACTTCAAGCGTGATTGTCGTCCTGCTTTCAACAAGCTAAAGACAAGTGACAAAAAGGAGAGAAAAACTTTCAAAAGGACTCAGAGGGCCTTGCTCACTAAATAGAGAAAGAAGATCCAAATTCAACTTGATGCTTTGGATATTGAGTCAGAATCTGATGATGATGATTTAGATGACCTAACATTACCATCACCAGAATTGTGCGGTATTACTCACGATGTAATCAACTTTGGCCAGAAGAAAAATGACAAGTCTGGAGTTGCTGAGATAATGGGTCCCGACATCTCCAACATAGAAGAATGCTTAATGGTTGATGAGGTGATTAATACATCACAATTACTATATTATGAGAGTGATGATGATGGTATCAAGGATTTGGAATTGGTCAAAAGTGAACTTGATCGGTATGAAAGAGAATTTTTGGTTGTTGAATAAAAAACCAAGATTCTAGAAGAATGCAAAGAAACTATTGACAAAGAGGTTTCTAAGTTGACCAAGGTGTTTTTGATTAAGGACGCTGAAATAGCATCCCTAAAGTCTCAAATATTGAAGAATAAAAAATCTCATGAACTAGCCTTGAATGATCTAAATGAGAAGTTGAAGAAGTTTCTTTCTGAGAATGATGAACTCAGGAAGATAGAAATCTCATTCAAATCATTTGTCAAAGCTAGTTACACTCTCACGGAGGTTCAATCATATATGAGAGATCCTTCTGAGAAAGACGGACTTGGACTTGATACTCAATCAAGTAGCTCTACTCCTCTGAAAAGAGTGATGAAAAGTTGACGTTGTAAACAGTTAACAAAAAGGTTCCAAAGAAACCTATAGCATTGGTAAGAAATCTAAGGTTATTAACAAAGGAAAGTCAATTGCGACCAAACCTTTGAGGGAACAACAAGTCCCAAAGAAACTTGTGGAAAATGTTTCTGAAAAGAAACATGATCCTTAGACTTGTGATCATCCTCAATGTTGTATTACTATGAAGGGAAGTATTGATGGACTAGGTGTATTTCCCACTACACCCTTCTATGGATATATGGATGATGCAAAAACTAGTAAGGCTGCTGAAAATCGTGTTCAGAAAGGCAATGGTGCTCGAAATGGTATTAGCTATTGTGCTATCGGGAAGGTCCTCATGCAACAATATAAGGAAGGACAAGAACGATTGTGGAAATATAGAATTGCTTATAGAAATTATCAGAAGTGGAAGCAAACCCAAGCCACTGAAAAATTGAATGCCAGGGCTAGAAGAAACTTGACCAGGAAAACTAAGCTTGCTGAAAAGCAAACTCAGAAACCTGACAGGTCTCTGAAGCCACCACGAGGAACACTAAGGAACACTCCACAAAGGAAAATCGATCTTAAATATGATGATTCTAGAACTCCTCCTTATGTTCCAAGTAGACAAAAATCTACTCCTAAGAGATGCATTCAAACATGGATTTCCACAGCAAGAACGTTTATCAAGATGGTTCTGTTTCTTAGAGAAGAACCTAACTCATGTTTCCTATTTTGTGCAGAATGTGTCTTGGACTAAAGCTCAATGGCTACTTGATAGTGGATGCGGGAAGCACATGACAGGAGACAAAGCAAACTTGGTCGGTTATAGAGTATGCAATATTGGTCCAAACATCAGGTTTGTTAGAGGAGAAATAAATCCTTCCATAGGATTTGGCAACGTCAAGTTGGGAT
This sequence comes from Plantago elongata, assembly GCA_036897095.1. Taxonomy (NCBI): domain Eukaryota; kingdom Viridiplantae; phylum Streptophyta; class Magnoliopsida; order Lamiales; family Plantaginaceae; genus Plantago; species Plantago elongata. The sequence goes on along the minus strand of JAYMSP010005959.1, from coordinate 3,948 downwards.
CTTTTACAATCTATGACGTATTAAATGTTAAAGGTTTGAAATATAATCTTCTAAGCATGATCCAGTTTACAGATAGGGGATATTCTGTGAAAATCAAATCAAAATTCTGCAAATTGATTGACAATGAGTCAAAGCAGACAGTCTTGGTTGCTCGGCAGAAAGGAAGTTTACATGTTATTGATTGGACATCTGCCACAACTGAAGAATGTCTTATGGTGAGTCAATCAGGTCATACTGAAGAACACTGGTTATGGCACAAGAGAATTTGTCACTTGAATTTCAAAACTCTGAACAAACATTCCAAGAAAGAGTTAGTGGTTGGATTACCTAAGACAACTTTCAGAAAGGACGGTGTCTACTTTGCTTCTCAATTGGGGAAACAATCCAAAACATCTTTCAAGTCTAAAATCAGACATTCATGTTTTAGACCACTACAACTATAACACATGGATCTTTTTGAATCATTTGTAACTAGTTATGCATGCAAGAAGTATGGTCTAGTTGCTGTAGATGACTTCTCTAGGTTTATCTGGGTTGTCTTTCTGAAACAAAAATCTTATGCTAGGGTTGAATTACCAAACTTGTTGAACAAGCTTGAAGTCATGAAAAATGACAAGGTATCCGCAATCAGAATAGACCATGGTATTGAATTTGTCAACCAATACATAAAAGAGTTTTGTGCCTGCAAAGGTATACAACATCAACTATCTTCTGTAAGAACAACACAACAAAATGGTGTTGTTGAAAGGAAGAATAGGACCCTTAAGGAAGCTGACACTAAAATAAGTGAAATCTATTGGGTTGAAGCTGTAAATACAACATGCTACACTCAGAACAGATGCTTGATAAACAAACACCATGAAAAAACTCCTTATGAGTTTTTTGTTGGTAGACCCCTTATATCAAACATCTGAGAGTGTTTGGTTGTAGATTGAAGAATCAGTTCATGTGGTATTCTATGAAGGAAGAAAGAAAGTACCCCTTGTTGAAGAACTCTCAGACAGGTTCAAGGAACTTATGATTAAGGATTCTGAAAAAGAACCCTCAGAATGGAGAAACTCCGTCATTATTGTAGAGGATGAGTCTGACGATGAAAAGCATGATGTGCCTAGTAACAACAGATGACTCTTAGACATGATGAAGAATTTCCTATGAGAATTACTGAAATGGAAGCTGAAATTATTCATCATAGACACCTTTCTGAAATGACCTTTCTGAAATTCGTGATCCAGAAATCTCTCACACTGAACAAGTGTCTGATACTTACCGCACTTCTAGACTACAAAATATCATTGATACTGAAGAAGTATCAAGTCATAATCGTAGTGATTCACATTCAGATCACGTAGATAATGACCCTACTAGTTCAAAACCCATTATGAAATGAATTAGAGACCATCCTGCAAAGGATGTGATTGGTCCTATTGATCAAGGTGTTAGAACTAGGAGAACAACCGCTGAAAATGTTGATTCTCTCTTCGGTTGTTTAATCTCAAACATTGAACCTAAGACTATTGAAGATGCCTTAAAGAATCAAGACTGGATCTCTACAATGCAAGAAGAGTTGGATCAATTTGAGAATAACAAGGTATGGTGGAAGGAATATCTTTGATTGGAAATAAATGGGTTTTCAGAAACAAAATGAATGAGTCTGGAGAAATAATCAAAAATAAAGCTAGGTTGGTTGCCAAGGGATTTACCCGGACTGAAGGCTTAAACTTTGATGAGTCATATGCACCAGTTGCAAGATTGGATGCAATAAGACTATTTCTAGCCTTTGCACCTGATAATGACTTTAATGTTTACCAAATGGATGTCAAGAGTGCATTTCTGAATTGTGAACTTGCAGAGGAAGTCTATGTTAATCAACCACCATCTTTGAAGTTTCCTCAGAGCGTAGAATGGTCTATAAGCTTCAAAAGGCTCTTTATGAACTGAAACAGGCTCCAAGAGCATGGTATGATACTTTGACCAAATACCTTCTGGAAAGTGATTTTAAGAAAGGTGAAGTTGATAAGATTTGATTTACTTTAAATCATGAAGGAAAACTACTTTTAGTTCAAGTATATGTTGATGACATTATATTTGGATCTAAAGACAAACAACTTTGTGATGACTTTATAAATCTCATGAAAATCAAATTTGAGATGAGCATGATGGGAGAATTGAATTATTTTCTAGGATTGCAAGTCAATCAACTTGATGATGGAATATTCATTAGTCAAACAAAGAATGCAAATGATATGCTCAACATGTTGAATCTAAAGCATTCAGAAAAGAATGCTAAGATATCTATGTGCATAGGAACCAAAATGACTTATACTGAATCTGAAAAAAGTGTTGAAGAATATAAGTATTGGAAATTTATAGGTTCACTTCTTTACCTTACTGCAAGCAGACCCGATATTCAATATTAGTTGGTGTGTGTGCTAGATTTCAGATAAATTCTATGCAATCACATTACAACATTGCTATGAAAATATTGAGGTATGTCAATGGTATTGTAAAAGTTGGATTGTGGTATCCAAAGGATAGTGGTTTGAGTTTGGTTGGCTATTCAGATGCTAACAATGATGGATCTATGCTTGATAGGAAAAAGTACCTTGGGAACTTGTCAGTTTATGGGAACTAGATTTATCTCATGGTTTAGCAAGAAGCAAACTTAATTGCTTCTTTTACCACAGAGGCTGAATATACTGTTCATGGGTGTTGTGCATCACAAATTTTGTGGATACAACAACAACTCAGGGACTATGGACTCAATGAAGATAAAACTCCCATTTTCTGTGACAGCACAAGAGCTATTGCGATTACTCAGAATCCTAAGTTTCATGCTAGAACAAACAACATTGATGTTGGACACCACTTCATCAGAGACCATGTTGAGAAAGGCAATATAGAGATACTCAATGTTGGCACGGAATACCAACTTGCAGATATCTTCACAAAGTCATTGCAAGAATGTAAGTTCTTTAATTTGAGGCATAATCTTGGATTAATTGAGTTACCTAAGAACTGAGAAGTTCTAAGGAATATGAGAACAAGGATACAGAGAGTTACTAAGTTTCTAGAACGGGCATCCAGATACTAATGGCATTATGATACAAGTATGCCTATGTATCTGAAACAAGTATTCATTTACTTAGAATATAGCTTAGGGAAATAAAATTTTGGTTTATGAGAGGGGTACTCAAAAAGGTGTAATATCACTTTAGTGAGGGGGAACATAATAGTACACAATTACAATTCTCTGAGAGTCAAACTATGTCTAGGATTATGTGTTTTTATCATTTATATGCTAACACACATAAAACAAGACTTGTACTCAGAAAGATAAGTCCAAAGGTTTTATCTTCTCACAAAATAAGAGTTACTTGTGATTACACCTTGACGAAAATTCATAATGAGGGCACTGTAAAATTTATTGATTGACATCATTGGTGAAGAAGCAATGAGAGCCATCAATGGATTTTTCTCTTTATCTCAATGGATGAGATTAATCGGTGAGAGATAACTCACTATAGCAAGACAGTTATGGCCCCACTCACATTTAATACAAAGCTTTACTTGTTACCATGACAAGGCACTGTACACGGTAACAAATGCATATTGTATGTATGTATTTTGTAAGCTATTGTGATTCTAATGCTATGTATAAAGGATTTAGAGAAAAAATAAACACTTTTCATGTAAGGCCCCGGTCTAGTCCGGACGTCAGGGAATATGCCGACCTCCAAATACATTAATATATCAAAAGTAGTATGTAATACAGATCCAAATGTAAATTATAATTCGATAACAAAACACACACATCTAGCAGTGGATTACGATGTGTAACAGCCCGGATCTGGTTCAAACGTCAAGGATTGTGCCGAATATTGTAAATACATTTATATTAAAATATCAAAACATTATCCGTTACAAACTCAAATGTACTGGATAAGTTAA
>JAYMSP010005958.1:0-12595 GCA_036897095.1 Plantago elongata | reverse complement strand
CCTTAGACCAATCGAGGCGAACCAAGACGGACTAGATCCTACCTAATCCGCGAACCTTGTCTTAGCCCGATTTATACAATATCATTGGATTTCATCAAGTGTTTGGCAAAAGTCATGGAATCTTGAGACAAATCTACTGTTGGTTGTTCCATTGTTTTTCTGATGCGGCTTTTTTCGCTATTGCTTTGGTGATCCTTCATATTAGTATGTAGGGGAGAACGGACTTTCAATATAACAGAATATGTAGTGTTGATGTTTGTAGGTTTTGAGTACAAAGAAACTAGTGGCGGGCTGGCGGCGTTGAAGATGAAGCTGAAGAATGATTCATACGTATGTTTACCTAGAAAACCAATACTAAGCAGACTTCTATTTTTAGTGAACAATTAGAAAAAGCAGATGAAAGATTTGGAACTTTACCTAGATTTTCGTTGTTTACCATGTCAAAATAATTAGGGTATGTTTAGTATACCATTTAAATTGGATCTTGCAATAGTCACTTAATTTTAGTAGTTTTTCCCAGTCGATCGATGTTTTCGAATTCATATTGGTGAAAAGTTATTTTTCCCATTTTTTCCAATATATTCATCATTTTCCTTTTTATAAATTTTAAATCACTTTAAAATATTTTAATTTAGAAAAAAATACATACTCATGCATGAGATTTACAAAGTCGAGGGAAAGAGCGATTTTTCCATTAAATATGAAAATTCTATTTTTTTTATTTAGGAAATGTGAATTTTTATTCAGTGTTTTTAAGTTTTTATGTACTGTATGTGGATTTTTTAGAATATGTAGATTTTAACGTTAAAAAAATGGAATTTTCATATTTAATGAAAAGATCGTTCATTTCTTAAATTATCTAGGTGAGATTAGAGGCGATTTCAAGATCAGTCTTCCAAGTTAGAGACGCTCAACATTGATTTTGAGAGAGTGAGGGTAAGACTTGATAAGTTGATTGGGAGTAGTTGCAGCAATGGTTTTGGGGGTTTTGGGGTAATCAAATGATAAAAGAAACGATAGATTAAAGTTGGAACTTGATTAGTGATTTTTCCGTTCCATTACAAACGAAATATTTTTTTATTTTTAACAGTAACTCAATAATACAACTCATCTTTTACTAAACATATTTTTTCAAATTTATTTTTAACTACATAATATATATTTCTTTTAAAATTATATTTTTTTTAAATGTTTCATTCCTAACCGGAGTACTTGATTAGTAGTGGCACTGGCAGAATGTATTGGGTCCTGTTGCACTCTGACTCTGATGTTGGAACTTGGGAAATACAAGTTGAATTGGTTAAGCTGAGATGCTAACTTATCAATCATTGATACATTCGTATTCGTGTGAGACGTTCGACTCAATAGATGTGATTGATGCATTCGTTTTAAGGTCCTTCAATTCTGTGTGGATTTCCTACCCATAATCACCACATTTTACATGGCTCATTATTTCTTATTTATATTGTTACCACTTGACACTATTAACTAATATAAGTTATAAAATTAATTTAAGCATGGTAAGTAATTAAAAGGAATAATTATAAATCATTGTAAATTTATAACTTCATTGATACACTAAAAAGAAATTGGTGAATATATCGAGTATCCGTTTTAAATGTTCTAATTATATAGATGAGTTATCTTTATTTAGTTAAATAGTTTAGAGAATATATTCTAGCATGTATGACATAAAAGTATGGTTGAGGATCATGTGGGATATTTGGTTTCAGGACTTTGAGATCAGAAAAAAAAATTCACGTGCCAATCTCGTTGCAAATAAAGTCGAAATTTATTTTTAGGATTGATACTTTAGAATTTGAAAGGGATCGGATGGGATTTTAGAATACCATACATTCTGAAAAAAATTTACACTACGCATCTTTATATACATAAATGAAACAACCTACAAGTTAGTACGAATTCAACCGTCCACAAGTTAACTTGATGTTTAGTTTTCATAAGCTTAAATATACAACAGATAGTTCCAAAGTTGCATATTAAAATAAATAAATTGTGGCTAACAGTACTATTAATTATTTATATATTAATTTATTCATTATTCCATTTAAAATTTCGAATTCCAATTGAGATACAAAATCAATCCCAATTCCATCTCGAAATTATATATGGGAATTCAGTAATTATCCCAATTGAAATTGCAATTTTTCGGGATAATCACACGGCATCGAAAATTTTCCAATAATCCATACCAAACCTTCACCCCTAATCGTCATCACTCCAAATCGATTGCTTTCCATCTTCAATCGGTGCTTTCCTCCGGCTTCTGCCCTTTTGCGGCGATGCCCCATATCCAACTGGCGCCTCTTTTTACTTTCTCCTGTACCGAATTAATATCATCGGCTTGTGCCAAGTCAAATAGCCAATACCGATATCTGGATATCACAAAGCACCGGCATTACCTCTTTAAATTCTTCTCGTTCATCTTTAGGCAACTAGTTCAATTAGTATGTTATGTTTAATCGACAATGTGAATTTTGATTAATTGTTTTTCAAATGTGCCATAGCTTTTTCTCTTGATTTGGGCATTTCGTATGTAATTTTTTTCTTTTTCTATGTGCTGAAATATTCAACTTCAAAAATTAACTTCACAATGTTGCATGTAGTTTTTTTTATCTTATGAGATCAAACTCCCTATATTGAGAACAAATCAATTAAATTTATCATTCTACCCCCCCTAATTAATGAAACGTTCAATTTTCATTTCCATATTCACAACTCTCTTTTCATTTTCTCTATCATTCTATTTCTATTTACCCCAAATTTCGGTAACATAATCCAGAAAGAAAAATAGATGCTAATATAGAACCAGGATATAATAATCACATAATATGTAGTGTTTTACTTTCTTTTCTCCTTCGTTATCTTTTTTGTTCACTTTGTGTTTTTATTTTTCTTGATGGGTTTGCTCTAAGCGCCATGCATAAAATTGAAAAAGAAGTCCCTGTAAAAGCAATGCTAGATAATTTAGTTAAATCTCACTATTACTATGTTGATCAAGGATAAAGAACATACTTTCACGATTAACATTCTCTAGGGAAATTCATTTTTCCGAAGAATTTGCATTTGCTCTTGAGTTACATTGTCTCTACTGACTGATAAATCATTTAGCTTATCGTTCCTTTCCATTCAGTCTTTATGATTTTCAGCGGCATATGTTCAAATTAATCAGTTGAATGCGATGTTTACTGGTGCTATTAGCCATGGATCCGAAAGTAACTACCTCAGATGTTAGATGTCCATGGAGGTAAATCTACGGGATATATTATGTCTCAGTTCACTCGTATTTTGAAAGAACTACATGTTGGCTTAATATCAAAGCAACTCTTGGGGGATATTTATACAAAAATGTGCAAAAGTGCTAGCATCGAATGCTTAGTGGCAGTTTTGACTGGTCGGCCCCGATCTTCATACCCAGTGACTCATAAAAAGTTCAAAGTCGTAGCTGTTAGTCTAGACGTGAGGGCTACAAATTATGTGGACGGACAAGTTTCAGTGAAGTCTTCAACCCAAAAGCCTCCACTTGGGTTCGACTGATTTCACGCCTCAATCGTTTCATAATCTTTGGGTCTACGGTATTAGGAAACATATAAGTAGTCACGAAGCGGTGCAATTTGTGGCCATCAATTAATAATCGTATCTTCATAGCCAAGAAATTGATACAAATGGCATAGGTTTTTGCATAGAAAAAGAAAGTCAATCATTTAAATGAATAGTACAAGATTCATCCAATCGAAAAAAGTGAGCATCACAAAGTGTCATTGTGATATATATCTTAGTTGATATGTGATAAATTGCTATGATCAATAGATAAATATTATTGTGAGTATGAACTATTTTATAAATGTATATTACTATTGTCAAGAATGCAGTTGTAATGATTTATTATATTAGATGAATGACTCTGACATAAAAATAAAAATAAACAAATCTCTAGTTACCCATATTAATAGACACTAGGAAATTGACACGTGGTAGAAAAAGTAAAAACATTATTTGGTCCATAGCTACCCTAATAACAATAATAATTGGTTTTGTACGGTCACGCAGACTTTCGTCTTGTCTGATATTAGACGTTAAATTAGATATTTACTTGTTTATTTTAATAAAATATACAAATATAGAAATAAAAAATATTAATAATTAAAAAAATGAAATTTAGAGAATAAATTTTGGTATTTTGATTAATACTTTTTTTTACTTTAAATATTCATAAGGCAAAAGGACGATCACATGTAATAAAACAATTGTCTAGTCGTCTTTGGTGATTGGATATGGACGGTTAGATTTTCTATTGAACCATCTTACAAAGTTCAACAATTCTGAGTAAACGCCATCTTCTTTCATCGTTCATTAATTAATCGAAAGATTAGAAGAATGTAATAAAAAGAAAAGAGAAATGGAAATCGTCTATATGTTAACTCAAAACTTCCGTTTGACGATAGAAATGATGAAAATGAAAGGCAAGTCGAATCACTATTTGCTTTAAAAAATATATAATTAAAAAAAACAATCACAATATAACCAAAATTATTGAAAACTTAGTTTTACCTATATTGTCAAAAGAATTAGTCCAATATAATATTGAAAGAAATACATTTACAATTTGCTAATACAATATACAATAAGTAATTGCCTTATCATTGGACTGAATATCCCGGTCAGCCCTGATAGCACGAGGGGAACTAGCATAGCATATGTGTGACAAAGAACCCTTTTACAACTCGGACTTTTCCAAAAGTTCGTCGTCATACGTTGAAACACATCTTCAATCATTAGTGGGTGAAAATAAAGCAAATGAAATCTAAAGCAAAATAAGACATGTGTGAGTTGAATTGATGAACTGGAGATGTAGTACGTCAAATTACAAACATAGTAGTGCAATATTATCCAGCCATTTAGATTGTGATCGTCTGATCGCAGTTGTTGCTGATATTTTTTTTAGCACAACTGAAGCCCATGACTTCATTGAGTGATTGTTTGTACTTCATGAATACTTTCTAATGAGTTGTTTGCAGGCAACGTGCTTCGAGACTAGCACAGTGGAATACAACATGTCATTCAATCCGTCATTTCTCGTATTCTTGAGCAGCACTTGCTGGCTCATCTATGGAATTTCTGGAAAGTACAACTATCTTGTTGTAAGTACATTCTCTATCTAAAAAGTCCTGAAATAAGATACAAAGTAATGAGCATTACACTTCAATGAACAATAATAACAAATCAACTAACATAATCAATGTTGCAGTTCTAACAGAATTAGGGAAACTAAGGAAACTAGAGTAAAAAAAGTAAGTATTACTAAGTTTTACTTGTACGTCATCAATGCGAGATTCATAAAGTCGCTGCATAGTTTACATATCGTACGACCCCCACGCTTTATTTGGCGCCCAAGTCGAGGACAGGTGTGAACTCCGATATTGTGACATATCAACCTATCTCCATGTTGTCAAATTTCTTCCAAACTGACAGCGCAGATGGGGTATAGGGTATATCACACCTATACCTTACTCCTTGAAGTATGACGCCCCAAGTTTTTTCTCGGAAACGTCGTAAAATCGTGCTTTAATATCTCCCCCTCCTATAATGACGTTAGCTACAAAATTAGAAAATAATTTGAACTTTAAAAAAATAGCAGTTGGATTGTATCGTCCACAATATCACCGATGTGCACATACATCATCAGATACCTCATCAAATTCATATTTCCTTTCAGTCACGGTCACGGACAAGAGAAACAATGATAGATTCTCATGTACATTCACAAATACGAATTCAAGGTTTACTAGCTATTACATTGCAAAGCATAAATCTAACAAATCATTCTACGAATTCACGGATTCAAGTCTACTACCTTAATTTTCCAAATCTATATCTACGAATAACTCTTCCTTCTCTTTTCTTTTAACCATGGGGACTTCTATCGACTTCTCGCCGTTACACGTCCACATGCATCGTCTATAACGATTCTCTTTAGCTTGTCGTCCAATTCGTTGTAATCCATGCATTTCTCACCATCATAGCTTAAACACTTGGAAAGGAAGTCGGCAGCTTGATTTGACTCACAATAAATGTGTCCAAATTGTACATCTCCAAAGTGATAAATCTCTTTCTCAATTTTGCATAAGACGTCGAAACACTTCTGAGGACACTGAATTTCACCAACCACAATAGATATAGCATTTTTCGAGACAGGTTGCACTTGAACATATGAACATTGCAACTTTCTTGCTAGTCGAAGCCCCTCTAGTATCGCAATCATCTCCAAACGAAGAACCACGATCTCGTGCATTCGTGGGGCGTGGGCTTCTCGACGACGGTTGGCCTTGGACATGACTACGTGCCCAAACTGATCTCGTATAATAATACCGAATCCTCCTGACTTGTGTGATAGTTGATACGATGCATCGCAATTGATTGCAACGTAATGTCCTTGGGGGTGTGGCCAAAAGCATAGTTTGGGATGGTTTTGAGTAAAAGGGAAAGTGTTGTAATGAACAGGACGGACCGATGGCACATCGTGAGAGCGATATATATACACGCATAACATCCATATCTAAGTTACTTGTCCGTCATGGAACAATGTTGATAATCGATCAGACACAAGCGATGATCGATAATTGAAGTCTCTGGTACTTTGTCTAATAAAATAAGATAATTAACATGGAGTACGTATATATATAATATATAGGGTGGCCTACCAGTAGTTGGTTTAAAATTTATATGGTAATTAACTAGGATAGGATTATAATTAAGGAAATAGGAGTAGTAGGTTTAAAGTTTATATGGTAATTACCTAGGATAGAATTATATTTAAGGAAATAGGTGTAGTATATATGGTAACGTAGCTTTTATATAATAGAGGATAAATTAAGTATCCAAGAATAAAGACAGAAATCGTGACTCTCTATATATAAGGTTATACTGTCACTTATCTCCATTGAACATATATACGCTATATACCTTATATTTGAAGCAACTAATTTTTTGCATGAGTTCACACCATATATATAATTTAGGTTAATTAGCTAGCATGATAACGTTTCAATAAAATTATTACTTTTTTATATTATAAATTTTGTAATATTATTTTAAAAAAATTACCAAAGATAGAATTAGAATTAAGCGAATAGGTGTAGTACATATGGTAAATAGGTGTAGTACATATGGTAACGTAGCTTTTATATACTAGAGGATAAATTAAGAATCCAAGAATACAGATAGAAATCTTGATTCTCTATATATAAGGTTATACTGTCACTTAACTCCATTGAACATATATACGCTATATACCTTGTATTTGAAGCAATTAATTTTTTTGCATGAGTGCACACCATATATATAATTTAGGTTAATTAGCTAGCATGATAACGTTTTAATAAAATTATTACTTTTTTATATTATAATTTTTGTAATTGTATTTTAAAAAATTACCTAGGATAGAATTAGAATTAAGCGAATAGGTGTAGTATATATGGTAACGTAGCTTTTATATACTAGAGGATAAATTAAGGATCCAATAATAAATATAGAAATCGTGACTCTCCATATATAAGGTTATACTGTCACTTATCTCCATTAACTATATACACTATATACTTTGTATTTGAAGCAACTAATTTTTGGCATGAGTTCACACCATATATGTAATTTAGGTTAATTAGCTTGCATGATAACGTTTCAATAAAATTATTACTTTTTTATCTTATAATTTTTGTAATTGTATTTTAAAAAAAGTTACCTATGATAGAATTAGAATTTAGCGAATAGGTGTAGTATATATGGTAACGTAGCTTTTATATAATAGTTGATAAATTCCTGAAATAAGATACAAAATAATGAGCATTACACTTCAATGAACAACAATGACAAATCAACTAACATAATCAATGTTGCAGTTCTAACATAAAAATTAGGGAAACTAGAGTAAAAAAGTAAGTATTACTAAGTTTTACTTATACGTCATCAATGCGAGATTCGTAAAGTCGCTGCATGGTTTACATATCGTACGACCTCCATGTTGTCAAATTCTTTCCAAACTGACATCGCGGATGTAGGTATAGGGTATATCACACCTATACCTTACTCCTTGTAGTATGACGTCCCAAGTTTTTTCTCGGAAACGTCGAAAAATCGTGCTTTAATATCTCCCCCTCCTCCAATGATGTTAGCTACAAAATTAGAAAATAATTTGAACTTTAAAAAAATATCAGTAGGATTCGTCCACAATATCACCGATGTGCACATACATCATCGGATACACCATCAAATTATTCGGATCAGTATGAAGTCGATAACGAAGCATGCTGACATTATAAATCGGAGGAAGAGATATTTTGCAGTTCAATTGGAGGAAGACATAGATTGCAGTTTGAAGTTAAATAAAGCAAAATCACAGTTCAAACGAAGAATAGAGAAATTGCAATTGGAAGTTTTTTAAGAGAGAAAGATAAATCGCAGTTCGTACTGTGGAAGAGAAAAAATATAATTCGGACGAAGGAAAAGATAAATTGTGGGAGAAATGAATGAAAGTTCAATTGTAAAAGAAATGGAGAGTTCTTGTGTCCAGTAGTCCAGTAACATTATACACGATTGCCCTATGACTAATTTCAGACCCCTCCAAAACTCAGTCGTTCGGCGTGGCATTTTTTTTCTTTCTTTTAATATAATAATTTTTAATGTATTCTAACAAATTTACTGATTTCATTTTTTTTTTTTCATCTCCTTAAAATAGAAATTGCGATTAACTATATTTTGATCATCTTAATTTGATATATTATGTGATAGTTGGTTGGGTATTAAAAGTATTCCGGAACTTTATTTTTCCTTATAAGTCCTCAATTCTTTTCATATACTATTATAAACTGTATAATCGTCTGGTTATCAATCTTATTTATCTAAACTACTTGATCAGCGAGGTGATAATTTAAATGGGGTGGAAATAAACCTTATCTTTATTTTTCATTCATTTGATAAAGTCGAAATTTTAGAAATGCTCCACGGAAGTTAATTAAGTCGTACAATATTTACGTCAGATTATACTTAAAAATTTTACAACAAGCTTTTCTACCCCTGCCTGACAACATGCTAAAAAAATAAAAAAATAACATATTTATTCCATTAGATTTTAAAATACTAAAATAAAAAAAAATATAATTGTAAAATAATATATCTTTAAAAATAATAATTTAGAAGGAAATTTTGAATTCTTTATTAATATTTATATTTTTCTAATTTAATTATTCATATGTCGAAGAGCGATCGCCTTACCGTCTTGGCGACGCCCCATTGCCTTTCGACTTATGACTATTTAGATTAGAAAAATATAAATATTAATAAAAAAAATTTAATTTTCCTTCTAAAATACTTTTAAATTTTAAATAATATTTTTAAGAGTTACCTATTTTTTACTTTAGTATTTGAATTATAACAGAATAAATATGTTAATTTTTTATTTTTTTCACTTTTCACCTTGCCTGATCGTGGACAACTTAATTATCTGACTTTTTCGAATCGATCATAGTCAAGTTTGACCTTATTTTTAAATAGAATTATATTACTATGAATTCATAAACATGGTTAAAAATAGTATTGTCGCATTGTACAATTATTAATATTACGATATAAACCATTTGATCAACTCAAAATTGTATCTCAACCCTTCAATTTTTATTAATCTGAAAAGATATCGCACTGTCATATAATAACATAGTGCGACGTCGCACTATATTAAAATATCTTATTAAGTTTATTTACTTACACATCTCTTATGTTCTAGTCTTAATAAAATATACCCAGAACAATTCGAAATCAACCCAAGAATAATTAAAAAAAATTTACTAGACATTCCATTTTAAATTTTGTGAAAAAATAAAAATTTAAAAATAAAAATGAAGGAGATCTGAGCTCCGACGACTAAACACTCCACCTGAGCTTCTATGGAAGTTCAAAACCGAAACTTGATTCGAAAAAACAAAGAATTCAAAAATGGGAAAAAAAATTTAAAAGATGTAAATTAACTATTTAAGAAGGATGAATTTGTAAATTTTATATAATTTAAAATATTAAATAGTGGCATTTGTCTAATTTCTAAAGGTGTACTAATGTATTAGTGAAATTAATCATAAAAGTTGAGATTGAAATTTTGAAGCTGAAATTACATTTTACTCAAAACATCCATAAATTTCATAGGCCTATCTGATTACATCCCTATCAAGTGAAAGAATGTAAGACCTACCATAAAGACCATCAAACACTTATGAATTTTGTTAGGTTCCCATAAGCTTATAAAGTTAAAACAGTTTATCGTATGAATGCTTGAGGATTCCCTATATTAAGAATCAATGAATGAGGCTACCTCCTGAAGTAGTCTAGTCTAGTATAGAGACACAATATAGTTTAGAAAAGAGCTCAAGCTTATGATTCATTTTTTGGGCTCTGATCAAAAGCCAAGTCCATTATCTGGCTATAGTCTTCTACAAAATGCACATCTAGGCCTTCTTTCACGTTAGCTGCTAGCTCATCGAAGTCTCTCCGGTTGGCAGCAGGGAATATGATGGTCTTTATATCGCTCCGCCGTGCAGCAATAGTCTTCTCCTTAACCTGTATCACACACAGAATTAGTATGGTAAGCACAAGATGAAAGATGAAAATGCTCCTACCTTATGAATGAATGAATGAATAAAGTTGAACAAGAAAAAACTTCATTTACTACATCAAATCCACTGTAAGGCTAAATTTAAGGTCCCATAAGAAATGTACTAATTCTTTTTTAAAGAGAAAGAAAGGTACTGCAAGAATAATAACATAAGAACCAGATTACACAAGTTCTGCATAATATTTGTTGCACAGGAGTACAATGTATTTTAAGAGCCTTGTCACCACAGCCCATTTCTTTCCAAATACAAGTACTACTGCTAAACTTTCCAAGAATACTGAGGTATCCTGTGCAAGAAAAATTTATGTGCATATTTATAAATTTAATGCAAATAAGGAAAGCTTGCTTCACATACCCCACCAATAGGAAGAATTTTTCTTGTTAAGGTGACTTCTCCGGTCATGGCAAGATCCTTCACAACAGGTTTATTCATGGCAAGGGACAGTAAGGAGGTTATCATCGTGCAGCCAGCACTTGGACCATCCTTGGGGGTAGCACCCGCTGGAACATGAAGATGAAGCTTTGTATTGGCAAAATATTGATTGTCAGGATCCTTATCAAGTAATATGCCCCGTGCGACCGTGTAAGCAATTTGAGCACTTTCTTTCATGACATCTCCAAGCTGCCCGGTCAGATTAAGGCCCCCTTTACCGTCTCCTTTCTCGGCATGAGTTGTCTCTATGTAGAGGGTGGAACCACCCATCGCGGTCCACGCAAGACCCATAACCACTCCAACTGGAGTTTGGTCATATATCCGCTCAGCATGGAAAACGGGCTTCCCAACGAAATCAGGGAGGTTTGATGCGTCAATTAAAATCTTTTCCACTGTTTTAGTTTCTTCACTTTCTTGAATTTCTTCACCTTCCGTCGTATCCTGCAAAGAACAAGAAAAGTTGTTCAGTGTGTATCAAGTAAAATGCAGATGTACGAAGAAACTAAAAATGCTATGTAGAAATTAAAATACTGCAAGTACACTTTGGAGATAAGGAAAATCTATTTTTCATATCTCGATGATTGAGATTCCATTCCATATTAGTCAAATGATGTATGTTATCATGTTAACATCTCCGTGACAAGCTTCTGACTTATTTCTTGCCGAAACAGAGATGCTGGTGTTTGCGTACTAAAACATTCATAAGATTCTCCACAATTATCACCACCTTTTACACTCCCAGAGCTCTAATTACTGCAAACAACTAAACATTCCCCTACTCCAACCAACAATAGCTTACAAAACTAAAATGAGTAAGACACTAAGATGTCAGTTGACGCAGGGAGAGATGATCTTCTTAGATACCTCTTCAGCACTAGACTGGTCATTAGAAGCTTCAACTTGATCAGATGTGGGATCCATTATTTCAGCTTCCACAGCATTCTGGGACTCCGTTTTGCCCTCAACGCCGCCAACTACTGTTTCCGATACTACTCCTTTGCCAGTTTCTGTCTGTGATTTCGCAAGTTGGTGCTGAAAGCCAACTGCCCCTTTCCGCACAAGTTGTAGAGCGATCTGCCAGTAAATATATGTGAAATTGTCAACATCATTCTCAGACACTAGTCAGTATCACATTATATACCACTTGAAATTTAATTGAAGGATAGGGGAAACCTTTCGGTATATCTTTTCAATTTGCTTTTGAAGGTTGCGGACTCCAGCCTCTCTGCAGTAATTTTCAATTAATGCGAGAAGAGCTTTATCTGTCACCTCAACCTGGACCAGATAAGAGAACAGAAAAAAGAATAAATAACCACTAACCAGACACAAAGGCAAATTTTTATAACACATCGATGAGGAACCCACAGTATATAAGACATCAAATTATAATATATCAAATGTCCAGTGTAAACAAAACTAAAGTTGAAAAATATTCAAATGATAAATGCATCTCATTACCGTATGCAACATTAGGACGGATGGGG
>JAYMSP010005957.1:0-12597 GCA_036897095.1 Plantago elongata | reverse complement strand
ATGGTTACCGACAATGTGCTAGTTGACCGTGTGAAGGGGAGCTAACTAGTGATCGTCGATAAGCGAGGGTAGGATGGTGGAAGATGAAGCTATGATCGTCTGACTGACAACCTAAGAGCTTAATCGTCTGACTGACAGCCACAGAGCTTGAACGTCTGACTGACTGATAGAGTACTAGGGGTTGAGTGAGAGGAGATCGATTGATTGCTAGGGTTTTTCATCGTTCGAATGAGATCATTTCCTCCTTCCGTCTACCTTCCTATATAGACCATCCAACCGTTATAGTTCATACCCACTTTCCTATCTTTTGGATCTAGAGTGGCTTCGTGGGCTAACTCAGTCTAGTCGGCTGCTTACTGACTGACTGAGTTAGTCAAACAACGTGGGTCGGTCAATCCGTAAGGCTAACATGGTTGGCCTTGAGAATTGGATTGAACGAATCTTAAGTCGGTTGAATTCGTTTTTGGTAGATTGGGCGAGTCAGTCAAATAAGGTTGGCTCGCATGTCTGTCAGACTCGCCAAGTGTGTTGGCTAGTATGTCTGTCAGACTCGCCAAGTGTGTTAGCTAGCATGCCTGTCAAACTCGCCAAGTGTGTTAGCTCGCATGTCTGTCAGACTCGCCAAGTGTGTTGGCTAGCGCCAAGTGTGTTGGCTCGCATGCCTGTCAGACTCGCCAAGTGTGTTGGCTCGCATGTCTGTCTGACTCACCAAACGCGTTGGCTCGCATGTCTGTCTGACTCACCAAACGCGTTGGCTAGCATGTATGTCAGACCCACCAAGTGTGTTGGCTAGTGTGTATGTCCGCTAGGAAGCAGGGAGGCCCAACCCGCGTGTGAGGTTGAGATGGACTCATTTGAAGATTATGGATTGGGTCGTGGCCTTGACGGACCAATTTGCCAGTCTTGCTGGAAGAGCAAATTTTGGCCATTACAGGTCCAGCAAGGGCTTTGGTTAGATAGTGTATGGGCAAGTGATCGTTCCCTTGGATTCGAACTAACACGGAGCTCATGGCTTCATTTTTCACAGCCAAGTACAAGTACAAGGATTCCCCCTCGATTAGTTTGGACAAAAGCGGAGGCAAAAACAGGTAGGCTTTCAGGCTCTCGAAGGCTTCCTCACACTCCTTGGTCCATTCGAATCCATCTCCTTTTCTTAGGATCTTGAAGAATGGAAAATTCTTTTCGGCTGATCTCGAGATGAACCTGCTGAGGTATAAGACCCTTCCAATACTTTTGACCAACATACCATCCACATATACTTCCATGGTATTTCCGAGCTCCTCTTTGAACATCTTGTTCACAAGTCTCTGATATATTGCTCCGTCATTCTTGAGTCCGAATGGCATTACCTTGAAGCAATACACTCCTTCTACTGCGAAGAATGTTGTTTTCAGGACATCTTCTTGTACCATCCGAATCTGGTAGAATCCTTGATAAGAATCCATGAAACTTAGCAAAGCGCATCCGGCTGTAGAGTCTACTAACTGATCGATCCGAGGTAAAGGGTACGGATATTTCGGACAAAACTTATTGAGTCGAGTGAAATCATTACACATCCGCCACTTTCCCGGGGATTTCTCGACTAGGACGACATTGCATACCCAATCCGAGTATCTGACCTCCTCAATGTGTCCGGCTTTCAATAGTCTATCCAGTTCAACTGCAATGATAGCATCTTCAATCGGACCAAAATCTTTCCTCTTACGTCGGATATGTTTGACCGTAGGATCCATGTTTAGACGGTGAACAGCTACCCTCGAGTCTATCCCTTTGAGGTCATCCGTGCTCCAAGAAAAAATGTCGAAATTTCTTCTGAGACAAGCTATCAATTTCAGCTCCATCTCTAAGTTCATTTCCATTCCAAACCTAGTCTTTTTGTCCGGATTCCCCTCAATGATCTGAGTTTCTTTGAGGGTCTCATGGGGTTCGATCCGAGCAGAATTGGGGAACTTGTGGTCCAATGCCCCTACCCTGATTGCAGTCTTCGGAGGCTATACTGGGTTCGAAACCTTGGAGATCGCAAGTACCAAATTGGCGGCTATGTTTGTGGACAATAGGTAGTATTTCCAAGCCTCTCGTCTATTACCCAGTTCCTCTTCGACCCCATAAGGAGTGGGGAACTTGACTTGGATGTGTAATAGAGATGAAAGGCTCGGAACTGATTAAGGCCAGGTCGTCCGAAGATAACATTATAGTTGAATGCCTTGTCCACCACGAGGAACAATACAGTCTTAGTCACTCTTCCCGGAGAAGTACCCATCAATACTTGTAGCTTGATGGTTCCGATGGGCGTGACAATTGCCTCTCCAAATCCGGATAGAGAAGTGTATACTTTACCATACTCAATATCTCCCAAGTTCATTTGTTCAATGGTCCTCTTGGAGATGATATCCGAAGAGCTTCATGTATCTACCAACACCTTCTTGACCTTGT
Organism: Plantago elongata; assembly: GCA_036897095.1. Taxonomy (NCBI): domain Eukaryota; kingdom Viridiplantae; phylum Streptophyta; class Magnoliopsida; order Lamiales; family Plantaginaceae; genus Plantago; species Plantago elongata. The sequence continues at coordinate 10,164 of JAYMSP010005957.1, read as the reverse complement.
AAGTGGCAATGACAAGTGAAATTACCAACGGGGCATTGGGGGGTCGGGTATCCCACATCCGGGTGTCGGGGGAATAATTTTGTTGTCATCAAAAGAGATGGTGTTTGACCCCCTCGGAGGCATTGGGATTCTTACTAGATCACCATTCCGGATATCTTGAGCACTCCTTTCCCTAGCATCCGGCTATCTCCTCCACTTGGTCCTCCGACAACAACATTGATAACTCCACGATAGGATAGATTCTCATAATTCCTCTCTTCCGGACACTCATCATACTTTCTTGCTTCAGGAAGTGGAGTGTTGTTAGGAGGAGGCGGGAGGGTCATGGATTTGTGCCTTGGACTTCTTCCATCCCTTCCGGATGGGCCCTGTTCTCCCTTGAAGTACGAATCCTTCAATTACCCATTCTGGATCAATATTTCAATCTTCGTCTTGAGTCGGATGCATTTCTCAGTCGGATTCCCGGTTTGCTTGTGAAAAGCACAATAAACCTTTGCTTCCTTACCCTTTATATTATTGATGAAAGGTCTAGGCCATTGAATATCCAGGTTCTTCTCTACCATTATTGACAAGATCTCCTTCTCAGACGATTCAACAGTGTATTCGGCATATCTCCTAGGAGGAGTACGCTCTCTTCGGGGCTCATGCATACCCCGGATATCTTTCCTTGAATCGGGTTTCCAAGTTTTGGGTGCCTCTTGCCTGACTAGTTCCTTGGCTTTTTTCTGTCCGGCTCTAATAGGGACGTTCCTTCGGAACTCCACTCCATATAAGACATGATCAAAAATGTCTTCCAGCTGCCTCTCATTCGAAATCTCCTCTTCGAATAGTGTCTTCCGGAGATCATGGTCACTGGTGTTGGCATACAGGTGACGGACCCGTTCCTTAATGTTATGCGCCTCCACTTGTCAAACCTCCGAATTAAACCTATCCAAGAAGGTCTGAAGATCTTCGTTCTCGAATTGAATGATACCGACTAAGTGTTCCACTGGTCTCTTCCTTCTCTTAAAATTTTGGAATCTCTTCAAAAAAAGTGAAGATACGTCATCAAACGACTTGATGGATCCGGATGGCAAGCTTGTCTACCAGTCTATTGCTTCTCCGAAGAGAGTAGTAGAGAAATTGAGTGTCTTGAGATTATCATTTAATCTGTTAGTGTCCATCTTGGACTCGTAACGAGTAAGATGTGTTGTCGGACAACTGTCTCCATAATAGCGTTTCAAATTCAGAATGGTACACTCCGGAGGCTTTTTCTCTCTTCGGATCGCATTGCTCAATGGATTCGGGACTCTGGTGGTTATCTTCTCTTGAGCATTCACCATTTTGCTGAGTTTGGCCATTTTAGTTTCCAAGGCCTTCTGTTGGATAAAGATTTGTTCAGGTGTCAACCTCTCTCTCCAGTCCTCGGATCTAAGATGGTTGGGTACCTGCTCCGCCCTGATCTCAACAACGCTCTCTCGTACATGATCATCAATTCTCCTCGTATTTGAGATTATCCGGTTTGCCCTGGATGGTTCGGCTCTAGCCCTTACGGGACTCCTTTCTTGCTATTCTCAGGAGTTGGTTCTTTGATTGATCACATGGTGGAGGTCATTATCTCGAATGACTTCCCCAATCCTTTCCCTCACCAGTCTCCTTTCAAGCCTCGATTGTGCAGGCTCGGCTTGCTCAGGAGCGGGTTGAGGAGGTGTTAGCTGGACATTATTCAAACCTAGGCATCCTTGGATGACATTCAGTAGCAATCCGAACAGTTGTCGTTCATTCCGAACTCGTAAGGAGAAATGACATTCCATTCGGTAGAGTAAAATTCCTCCCCACTGTTGGTTCGTGCGCTCCTAACGGAGGAGGTTGTTGGGTCGGAGGAGCATGGTCCCTCTCGGTGATATCTGGAGGAGCCTCCTGCGAGGAAGTAGTTGCCGTATGCCCGTCACTGGGTCGGCTCCTTCCTGCTCGGGTGGTGCTCCGAGCTGCCACAACTTTCCGTGTAGGAGGTCTACCTCGGGGACTCCTTACTGGGGTACGAGCCGGAGGTGAAGCTATCCGAGCTGATCCTCTTGGCCTTGCCATTCTTCGAAAAGGGTACAATCCAAACTTCTTGGATTTTTGTTCGGATTGCCACATACGGCGTCAATTATGTTGAGGTAAAAGTCCCAACCCTCGGGTATGACAAAAACTAATTAAGTCCACTAGATTAGGATACTCAAGCAAATGTAGTCTTCAACTTCGAAATCAACTGCCTAGGATATAACCCTGCTACAAATAACTAGAGTTGGGGGGAGGGGGGTTAGAACCTTTAGATCCGGCTTGGACCAAGCCGGATGTGAGACTTTACTCGAGAGTGATTATGAATCGACTCTGTATAAAAGAAGGTCTAAAGCTTATAGTAAAATGTGAAGATCAAATGAGCTTGTTGATTTACATTGGGATGTGTGCCCTATTTATAGAGATTAATTTCCATTTAGGGGTAGACCCCTTGGATTGTGTCAAGTGTAGGGCTAAGATTAAGCCAACAACGCTTAATTAAGCCCATGGACCACAGTATTGTCATAACCCATATAACATTTGGGCCTCAAGGCTAGATTAGTCATTTTGTAGGATTTTTGAGGGCATCGTCGTCCTCTCATCTGAAAAGACATCCGAGTGTAATTTTCCAAACTATGACGTCCGGAACTTGTCATGCCCTCTCTTATTGACGTGTTATGATCTGCCACACTTAGTTCTCTTTGGTTCGGATGTAGACTCAGATATGTTTGTGGTCCAGACCTGCCTCCTCTCGGATGTAGCACTTTAGTGTGGATATCTCTATCACGGTATTCTTGTATGTTTTGGCATGTCTTGATCTTGGATGGCCCTTACCTCGGGATACTATGTTCGGATCCTCAAGGTCATGTCCTTGTAATACCGTGATATATTGTGATCTATTCGTGAGACATCCAATAACGGTTTGGACATATACCCGTATCAACACAAACATAGTCAAGATTAAGTTTTATTTGTACATCGTGAAAAGACGAATATGTTGGTAATTTTTATTTATTTTTTGCATTTCTATTTTTCAAGTTATTTGCGTTTGAAATTAGACAAACTAACAAAAAGCAAAAAAATAAATAAATAGAAACACAAGGGCTTGATAATTGGCAGCAGGTAGGCTGCTGCATAATCTGATACCCGGTCATTGACGGAGGTGCGGCTCATGTGACACGCCATGGGTGCGTTAGAAGCCAATGACAAGCTGCATTGCAGCTCGTCTAATCTTGTTTCTGAATGACCTTAATCTTTATTGGCATGAGGTTTGAGTCTTGGACCCTTGGTCAAATTGATTTACGATCTATTTACAAATTTGTGTGTACCATGTTCTATCTACTTGATGTTTAAGAATACTAACTAGTTAGATTAGCGTGTTCACCATGAATTGCTATTATATATTGTGACTACCGAATGTATTATTAATGTAAATATTAACACACACGTTAGTTCATGTATCAAGAATTAAAATATAGAAGCATGCATTCTCTTTAATAAGGCGTGAATAGTTTGAAGAATAAAATGCAATCGTTTCTTTGGAGTCGGATGACCACCGAGTACAAAAATTTTGGAAGATTGATTCCAAATTTGAATTAAAAAAACTATATACGAGTTTCAATTTTGTGTACAAAAACTGCACGAAAACATTTTAGCATATTGCATGTTCATCATAAATTGATTGATGTTGTTCGTATACGATTTATATTTATATTGCAATTAAATATATAATGAATCGTAGATTTTACTTAACTAGGTAGTCGAGTATTAGAATAATAAACCGAACCAGTATTTACCGGCTTCCGGTCCAGTTTTCCATACACCTAGTAAAATAGTACTAGGTCGAAAGTGCAGAAGCATAATTTGAACCAGGAAGAAGAAGATGAGCAATCAGCAGCGAAAAGGTCCGCCGAAACACCAGAACAAGTTTGCCTGGGATCCTAACGCCGGTCACAAGATTAATCCCACTGTACGTACGTCTCTTTTTTCTGATCAATTCAAGAAATATATTTTCTTTTCTTCTCTTGTAACTGTGATTTATTGATTGATTGATTGAGCTGATGAAAATCAGGAATTAGGAGGAAGACAGAATCCCTTCTCTGAAGCAACCGGAATATGTCTTCGCTGTAAGGAACAGATTGAGTGGAAACGCAAGTATGGCAAGTATAAGCCTCTCACTGAACCTGCTAAATGGTACTACTAGTAATTGCTAATATCTTATCAATTTACTTTTTTTTAACAATATTTTGGTGATTGGGGTTTGATGGAATTTGGTTTGTTGGTTGATTGATTGATATTGATAGTCAGAAGTGTTCGAAGAGGAACGTTCGACAAGCGTACCATAATCTCTGCACTGGTTAGTTTTTTTTGCCGTTTCGATTTCGTCACTATTTTTTGTTTTCAGGATGTTCCTGCTGTGTAGTGTAAGTAAATTGGCAATTATGTTGATTGCAAGTGGAAAGGTGTGATCTTTTGAAGTGGGGAGGATTTTTGTGTGTGACTATCTTCTTGGTGGCTGTGTTTTTATAGGTTGTGCCAAGGAGCATAAAGTATGTGCCAAATGCTCTTGCCGTGTTGACCGTATAATTGGGAGGTATGAGAATTTCTCTCTTGCTCATTTTTCACCGTTAGTTTTGCTGTTAAGCTGGAGTTTTCCTTGGGATTTAGAGCTTGTGCCAAGATTAAGTAGGAAAGTTGAGTTTACCAGGATGGAAAAGTTGATTTGATGAGTTGTGTTGTTCCTGCAGAGATTTGGCTGAAGCAGAAGCCGAGCAGAAGGCTCTGGAAGAGGTAATGTAGCCACCATTAGATGTTAATTTATTTACTACCAGTTTATGTATCAGTGACTTCTATGTTTTGAGTTAAGTAAAAAAGGTATCTTGATTATTACGGCTTCTTTGTGGAGCCTTTGTTGTTCTAGAAATTATTGCCTGACTGTTTTATATAATTTCTTGCTTAATAAAAAATCTACAATGTTATAAAACTGTCTACTGGTTTCAGGCTCTCAAGAATGTCCGAGAGAGGGAGAGGAGAAGTTTGTTAAGAGCTGTAAGTTTTCTGTCAAACTTATGCATCTAGATTTTGTATGAATTACTTTGTGGTGGTTTTACTTTTTAGGGACAGAGATTATGCGGTAACTTGGGCTTTTTGTTCTGAAAGTTAAGTCTGATGACTGTATGTATATTTAGAAGTTGGCTTAGAATGTCATATGGTGGACAGACTATGTTAAGCTTGTAGTGAAAACTGGATTAACTTCAAGCTTTTATGTGTATAGGGTTTACTTGAATTGTTATCTGAAATATACTCATTTACACTAACCTAAGTACCAAACCATGGAGATTCGGTCTTGTGATGGGAGGAGATAGCAATGATAGAATTACAAAATCAAAGCAAAAACATAGTTAAAAGAAGCAGGACTGTAGGACTAAATCACAGATACCCTTGCCCGTGTCTCTGTAACACTTGGTGAGCTGGTGTGAATTATTCCTACATGTGTATGGAAGTATTCAAGTATACTCCTTAACCTGGTTTCGACAGCTAATGCTTTTCTTATGGTTATGAAGTCCCCCTCTCACCCCCTGAATGTTCACTGGATGAGCCGCCCCAAGGCAAAAGAAAAAAACAAAGTAAGAAAAGTCATAGGAGGACAAGAAGGAAACAAATCTTGGAGCTTCTTTCTTATATAGATTATACCATCCTTTAATGTCATCCAATTTACAACCTGTACTTTAATGTGCCTTATATTACGGAGGCCCTTATTGGGTAATTTATTATAAACTTGGCAAAGTAACTGTCAATATGGACAAGCAAAAATGCTCTTCATTTTTCCAGTAGAACTGGTCCGACTAGTTTTCATTATACCTGAACAATTTCATCTCTACCTTCATATATATATATATATATGTATAGTGTTGTTGAACCACATCTCTACTTTTTCTAACTACTGCCTCTAAGTTCGAGCCTAAGCCCTTCTGGTTTTGATATAATGAAATCATTTGTTTGTTTTGTAAATTTACTTTCTGATTTCTTGTCTTCTTGGCAGATGAACAAAGGAAAGTCTCAGAGCTCAACTCCAAAGCCAACCAACGATGACAATAAGGCTGGTGATTTATTCACTGCATCATCTCTGGAAGAGTATGCAGGATCCAACACAAATTGTGAAGATGGTAGTATCAGGGATGGGCCTGTGGTTGTTAACTAAGATGAATTTTTAGGATGATCATGAGTTGATAGTGTCCAGTTTCTACTGTTATGTTAAAAACTCACTATGTATGGCGGAATTTTGTGACTTAGTGATCAATTCAACCGAACATTTCCAGAAATAGAATTGCATTTACATCAATATCTATTACTCATTGTTCATTCCTTTCCCACTACATTAGTTCTATAATTTGTAACATTTCTATAATTTTTCATATTTAATTACTATAAAACATTACTGTGTTTTCATATGATTGTACTAGTTTTTCAGAATACTGACTTAATAGCACTGCCTAGAAATTTTAAAGATTTTAAATCAAGCTTATGCGATTTTAATGTTTTGTGAATTTTGAAGATTTTTATGGCAAAAGAGCAAGAGTATGACAAAACATCATTTTGAATGGATTGTAGCGGGTGAAGACTTTAAAAAGAACATTCTGTTCGACTTTAAAAACATGATGAACATGCATGCTTCTTACAGAGAAATACAAGACTTTACTAGTTTACATAACTTAATCTGGCAGATAAATAATACTGTATTAGTATTCAAAGGAAACAATGCTCAACTGATTGAGTCCCATGCTACCAACACATGTAAAAATGTTACCTTTTACCTGTTTCTAGTCAGATGACACAAAATTGTAACACAAACACTTGGATGTGGACATTGATCCTGTAGGAACCTAATCAATGTACTATAACTCAAGGTACAGTTTTTAAACTAAAACATAGGGTGATTATTCGAACCACTTTTTAAGCTGTTGCCTAGATTCCTGTCTCTTGCTATTGTTTTGGACAGAATCACCCTGCGTAAACTTTGTACGATATTGTTCAATCAACATATCGAGTTTATCAAACGTATCACGCCCCACTGGTTCATTCTTTTTCCTCCTTTTTCTGCTGTTCAAGTCAGTTGATTTGGATTCTTCCTTCAACGCTCTTCTTTTCACATGTACCACCTCACTGGATTCTTGCCTTTGGGCATGTCTGGCCACATTCCCTTTTCGCATTGTCTCTGTACCACCAGATTTTCCCCCTTTGTGGCAACTATTTCTCATCTCCAAATTTGAGCCTTTAGATGCTTTTCGCTTCCTGGAGAACTTTTCATTGCCACTTTCAGTTCCTTCGCGAACTCCATTCTCTGCTTCTCTCACTTCATTCCCAAGATCGGTTGATGAGGTATTTACTTCTCTGGATCGCCATTTTCTTGAATTCTTATTCGCATAAGCGTCCTGGGTGCCTTCAGTAAATTGGTTTTCCAGTCCCCCCTTATTTTTCCAGGAATTATTTAACGAAGCTTCATCAACTTGGAACTTGCGTTTTCTTGACATTGCATCTGAATTCACTGTACTTGAACGGCCATTTTGCTGAAAACTGTTCCTGTCATTTGGATATACCCTTTGCTGAGCTTCGAGGTTTTCTTTGCGAAGCTTGAGCTTCTGGACATTGTCCAATGCAAACTCAACTATGGGTCGATGCTCAGGGCCAAAAGTATCTACAAGCAAGTAAAAAATGGTATAAATCTTTCGCTCCTTCACATCCCGGCCAAATATATGGAATGACTACTCGCCCAATTCTTATTTATGCACAAAACATCAGGTCTACATGCAGTTCACTGCAAACTTTAGGGTAATATGTTACAGGGAGAAGTAAAGAAGGAAGATGTTTTGGCCAACTACAATAAATGTTGCTGGCCTTGAGAGCATTTCAAATGGTGTACTAACAATTGCTAAGAGAGAAATTGTACCAGGATTATTGTTGAGTACTCTCAATGCTACAAGTGCATGTTGATGCTCAGTGAATTCCAAGAAAGCTACTCCACGTGGGCGACTTTTTTCCCCTTCCTTCTGGTTTTTTGAATCCTTTAAGATCTTTATCTGCACTAGGACGAGAAGGTCAAAGAAATGTATCAGGCACATATACAATTAATAGGTATTGGGAACTTAATGAGCATAAGCACATCTTACCTGCAAAATCGAGGGATTCTGTTTAGTGGCACGGGAGACAACTGCGTCTATGAAAATTTGTTTAAGATCTTTTTCATGCATAGTCTTCGGTACATTGTAAACTATGAGCCTCGTCTTTGATACACGGAAGTTTGGAGACCGAAGCTTTATCATCTTATCTTCCTGCAACCTGCAAATTTGATCAACAAAATAGAAATTAATGAATTGATGGAGGCAAGATAGGGAGAAAAAAAACTAATAATTAGTTTATGTGAGATGCATAATGTTTCACTGACATCAAGAATCAGATATAATACCTCGATTACGTTAACGTATCCATTCTTTAAGTATGTTTAATTGTTGACATATATATAGAAATTCACAAAATAAATCAAAGAGTATCTTTGTCATGCTCCTTCATAGAATACTGAACCAAGAGAGTAAAGGGAAATGGAATGATTTTAAAACCGACCAACTTTAAGATATCACTGAGAATGAAATTAAAAAGTACCAAAGATACGCACTGTAGGTGTATTAGAGGTTATTAGTACAGATAGGATACCACATTCAGGTTTCAGGAAATACATTCGAGTGAGGGAGAAAGCTCAATTATTTTGAGGGGAAAAAATGATAACTTTTGGGAAATATAATAACTATTCCTATCATTCAAATACGTCTTACTCCTCTTTTATCCTCGACTCATGCTACTTAATTAAGATTTCACAAACTACTTACTTCTTGCGTTTTGACATATCAGCTGCTGAAACACCTTCAGCAGCAGGCGTTCCTTCCATGATAAGACCCTCCTGTTGAAAGATAACCAAAACAACAACGAACTCAAAGTTAAGAGTTTGTGTTACTAAACGTTGTGAAAGGATAAATGCAACACTATATAATCTTGACCATTCAATTTTATATAATAATATCAACATGACCTGCTTCAGAACAGAAACAACCATCCATCTATACAGGCATAGGGAATTCTGGTTATATGGAATTGAAGGGCATACTTCATAAACGTTCATGTCATTGTCAGGTCCATGGCTGATATTATTTTATTAACATAACAATAACTGAGAAAACATGAGTGACTCAAGAATCAACCTTTGTCAGGTAAAGATTGCGATGGTCATGATCCTCCTTTTTGGCCTTCTCTTTCTCCAATGCCTTATCATGGGCTGATGTCTTATCTAACGCCTTCAGAACTTTCAGCTGCCTACCTTTTAATAATATACCAACACCATCAGTAGAATTTGCTGCCGAAAATGCAGCATTTGCAGCATCAGCTGTTGTAAACTTGAGAAACCCAGTTCCTCGGGGCCGCCTGTAGAAATTGCAGCATACATGGTGAAAAAGGTTTATTGTTGTAACTAGATTTCAACAAAAAAAGGTTAGACTCCATGCCTCCTGATGTTTTTGATGATTTCTGATGCAGGCATATATTTTCAATGATGTTTTTAACAAAATCTAGTACTCTGTGATAAATGAACAGATATTTTTAGGTAAACCAGGATTTAATGCCCATGCATATCACACATACTGTCAATAGAGTTCTAAAGAGTTGTTATCATTAGGTGTAGTCCAGGATAAATTGTTTGGCTAGGGACAAATTTTTTTAATAAATATAAAGAGCTGTTATTATGGGTAGAGACATATGGAGCACTATTAAGAAAGAAGCATAATTACCTGGTGATCTGATGTAAAACTGGTACAAAGGAATACACTTCACCAAATGCAGAAAAACGTTGCTTTACTTCTTCTGAACCAATATCAAAAGGAATATTGCTAATGAACAGGGTCCGCTCCAAATCTTCTTCACTCTCAGCTGGTCTAGGAGTTCTTTGGTTACTGACAACAGCAAAAATAGTCACAGCATTGGATGAATTGTCTTTCAGTTTAGCAGATTTATTGCCCTGCTCTCCATCAGGTAGTTCTGAATCTTCTTTGTCAGAAGTATGGATAGATTGTGATAAAATGTTCTTGAGGACATTTCTAG
>JAYMSP010005956.1:0-12600 GCA_036897095.1 Plantago elongata | reverse complement strand
ATATATATATATATATATATATATATGCACTAGTAGTGCCGTAGGCAAAATTCTACAAACAGTAAAGTAGAATTATGAAAACGATGTTTTAATCAATCACAAGCGATTGATAAAACACCAAAACTAGTCCTAGAATTAGTATATTGAAATCCCTATTCTAGTTGAGAATTCTTCTTGATGGAATCTCAGAGACTAGCAGAAAACAAGAACCAAGAACCTATCAAAGATTAAAGATCTCTAGAGAGGATCAATGAAAGGTGTAACAATTGCGGATTGATTCCCTTTGTATATATAGAGTGTTGAGTTGCTTCTCCAAAGTCGAATAGTAAGAGGAAATCGTCAAAGGCAATTTTCCTTATTCTTGTTTTCTCCAATATTTGGTAGAAGGAAAATTTCTTAATCTTTTTATCCTTTAATGATTATATCCTTCTTTCATTCTTCTTGAAATATTCTTTCACAATTATTTCTTGAGTCAGCAATGAATTAATCCTCTTGATTTCTTCGACTTCAAGTTTCCAGCAAGTCAATGTTATATGCAATGTTGTCTATTATGTTGAAAACCCGTAGCACAACATTAAAACTAAAAAAATTAAAATTATTAAGAAAGATAAGATTATCATCAAGTGCAGCTTGCACTTTCAGCCGTTTCAAAAAATAAAAAGTATAAATATGTGAAGAAGTTCTTCACATGAACACACAACGCATTCCATACTTGTTATTTCCTTTGCTCTTATGTGCATTCTTATATATATTCAAACTAAGTTATAAAAGACTCGACTATCGAAGTGCAGTCTAGCAGTTTGAGAGAGGTTTTATGCTGGAAAACAATTGCATAAAACACATGTGCACCTTAGCGGGCCAATTGATTGAAGAGATATAGTCCATATATATTTCTCTTATTTACTTCCTCACTTGTTGATATTCTATACAAAGGCAAAATGTAAATTCATTCGTTGTTGAGTCTTAGTATGTCTCAAGATGGGGACTAAAATGAAAGTAAAATTATTGTTATAATTCAAGAGTGTATGTGTAATGGGGGGGGGGGGGGGGGGGGGATTTTGAGAATTAAGTAATGTATTGAAAATAAATAAATAAATATGCACTCCCTACGTCCCACTATTTTTATCCCACTTTCATTGTGTTTCTTTTAAAAACTGAAATATGAATTATATTTATAAAAGTTGTTCATTATGTATAGATGAGAGATAAATGATAAAAAAATTATTTTTAAAAATGAGGAATTAGTAATAAATTCAGGCTTAGTTCACTTCGTCCTAAATAAAATTGAACTAAATGAATAAACTGAATATGAACTTAGATTAGTGTAGTAGTAGTAGTAGTATGGTTATTATTATAAACATTTCAAAAATATTGCTTTTTATCTAATTTTTCCATCCTAGTAAGTTGGTCGAGGTCCATTTGTAGGAACGACCTAGATCACCTAAAATCTTTGCGCTCCAAGTGATCTATAGAACAACACTTCCATGAGAATATGGGATGAGACGAATGTTAAAGTGAGAATAGAAGTGGAAAGAATTCAACTGGATAAATTTAATTGCTCTCCACGTGCAAGAGATTGGCTCAAGCGGAGATTAACATGGGGGTGTAAAAGAATACCACGGCGGCGACGACAACAACAACAACAATATGAATTTAATGACTCTAAATTGATCTGAACGAGTATGAGTTGTACGAATCTTAACTGAACATCACTAGGAAGAGAGATATCATACTAAGTCTTTGTTCTCTTTATTTGAATAATCATTTATTTTAGTTCAGATTTGCTTAGTTATTTTTATACTATACATAAGTCGAGCTTAGATGAAAAGAACTCTATAGACCACTTTCATATTAACACAATTGTGTCATTGCATTGTGGGTGCGAATAATTTTAATATGTCTATTCATCACCTCCAAGGAACAATTATTTTAAATTTTCTTTTAAATTAATGTGATTTCATTATAATTATTTACGACAATAAAAATTAAAAGAAGTATGAATTTTACGAGAAACGATAAAGGAAAATGAACTTAAAAGTGAAGTTTGAAAGAGAATGAAATGGAGTGCGGGTTACTATATATATAACAATTAATTTAGGTACTTTTAATGAATGTGGGATTACTTAACTAATGTATATTTCACATGTTTGTTTCGATGGAAAATGTAAAAAGTGAAAAGGGAAATGTAAGAAAATCTGGAATAATGAAAAAAAAGAAAAGAAAATCATAACAAACTGTTATCTTTTTATAAATGATAATTTAACAAAAACTAATATTTATTAAAAAAACATATTAATCTATACTAATTATTATTAACAGTGATTGATACATTTATATACAAATTATTATTCTGAACATTTCACTATACTCGTGCGTACACATTAATATCTTTTCTTTATTAGCAAGTTCTACATCTACATCTATAGTCTATGTGACAATAAATATAGATACTCCCATACCACAATACAAATTACACATATTTAATATTTATTGATACTTAAAAAATAAGAAAATAAATTATTCCGACACGAACCAAATTAAATTAGAATATTCTATTCAATTTTGTTACGTATATTCTCACAATTTTCCAAATCTTTTCATATTTTATAATTATTTCAAAATTTCTATTTTAATAATTTCAATGTTTTTATGTAATTAAAAACGATATGTTGGTCAAATAATTACCCAATTTTTGTACTCCTACATGGTATATAGCAAACGATAAAAGATTAATACATATTAAATTTTCGAAAGAAAAAAGAAATCAAACAAAAGGCACACAGAATTATGCCACCAAATTACCTGTCAATTTTCTGGAAAACAAGAAAATTACCAAACAACATAGAAAAGGGAAAATGTTAGTTTTCCTTCTACATTTTTCCGAGGGATTTAATTTTCCTTCACATTCTTTTCCATTCGCTCGGAATCCCTTAAACCATCCTTAGATAGTTACATGATTTTGAATGTAAATCAAGGAAATACTTGCCAAATGTTGATAACATCATAGAACAAGTGAAAATTTAAGCACCCGTTAAATATATATGGTGTAAAATTGTTCATATTTAGAAATTGTAGACGCCAATTTGTGGGCTACTTGTATGCACACAAATTTTCAAATAAAATGACATGATCTTAATAAGGCAAATACAAATTCCTCATAAGTTATATCGTCTTAATCAACATAGGGTAAATAATAAGAATGTTTGCTCATATATGGAGGCAACCATGTCTTCCTTTTGTCTTCAGCGATATGAATAAAATCATAACCACTCTTAGTTCGAACTTTTTCTCAAACTCCTGGCATGCTTCAAACTGCATGCATTGCACAAAGTCTGCATTAGAGACATTCAACATTACATATTAGCTTTAAAGTTTATACACCTCTATTATCTTCATCATTGAAAATATCACGTTTTGAAATATTAGATTGTACTTGTGTGCATTTTAAGAATATGCAACTTTCGCATTATAATTACTAAGAAATAGATGAAATAAATGGGATATCATTTTCATACATAGTTTTCTTTATTAAAAGTACGTAACTTTAAAAATTAAATTTTGACATACTTACATGCATACGGATATAAAGCATAAGAAATTAGATGTATTAAGCCTTAGTAATAGTTTAAGATGGAGCTAACCTGGGGACCATCGGGACCTTTTCTCCATACAGGAGAGCTATCAGATCCACAAAATTTGCACATTCTTCTTTCATCTTGGGTTGGTCGTTCACTACTTGGTGTAATGGAACGACTAGCTGCTGGCACAAACCCTTCATTATGGGATGAGAACCCAGAGTTAGATCCATTTGGTGCATAAATTCCCAAGGTTTCCAAAGGGGAGGCAGTCATGCCAGCTCCACTCACATTAGCTACACCCTCATAACCAGGTCCATGTGAGCAACTTCCCTTTGTTAATTAAAAAACACATGTTATTACCAAAGTATAATCAATTGTAATTAACTAAGGGATAAAGACTTATTAACAAGAAAGAAAATTGAAAAGAGAAGAAACCTATTTGGTGTAACAATATTAATAAACATACACTGCATGCGTCCGCCTATATGGGGCAACTCTTTATTGAATGTTTTTTAAAAGGAATATGAATAATGATGATAACGTTGTTTAGTGGGTATTAAAGTAGGAGAAATAAATGATAAAGAATTGAAAAGGAATAAGAGGTAGATAATAAAGGTAAAAAAAGTGGTTAGTGAGTTTTCATTTTGCCATTTTATGTATGAGGCATTATTAATGGACATCTATAAAATGAATATGTCACATTAATTGGCAGCTGCATGGAGTATTAAATTTTAAAATAGATTAGCTACACAACGCAATAATCCCCACACAAAAAGTATGATTCAGTATTTCAACTAGTGTAATTATCAACTTATTATGAATACCTTACTGATTGAAGTCGTTCCACCCAAACAAAGAAAGTCGTACATCTTCGGCACATGTTTCTTTTCCTCCATTTTAACCTCGGTTGATATGGACAATCTCAATGTAAGATCTAGTTCTTCATCGTCATTTTCATGGTTTCTTCTATTCACATTTGATTCCCCTCTGTCCATTTTGCCAATCTGAAAAGGTTGTGCATTAGACAACAAAGAAAAATGACATGTTCGGACTTAAGTCGAAATATTGGACCTTTCTAATTGTAGATGATTTTTCTACTTACATTCTTTCTTTATATTAGTACACTAGGTTTTCAAGTTGATTCATATATAAAAGGGTATATTTATACACACAAAGATTTTACTTCCACATAACATTTGTACCACAAGTATAAACACAAATATTATAAGATTTATAAACTAAATTCTACTCGAAAATATTCAAGATCTACAATTCATGTCCAAAGAGGCTAGAAATAGATCCCAACATAATCACAATCGAACTCTCCTAGATTAATATCTATCACTAAGAAATACATAGAGCATATAAAGATGGAAATTATAAGTATATAATTGGTCTAAAACATCGAACACTAAACTAGTTTGTAAATCACGATCATACTGAATTTTATGAAAGAAGAAGACTCTTACTATACAGAGTTGGATACGGCGTGACAAATTCTCCGACTTGTGAATTATATTAGCATGTTGTGGTTCAGCACTACTTCATTTATTTATTTTTCATTTCATAAAAATAGGAACTACAGCACATGTCGATGCTGGATAAGTAAATGCTTACTATTTTATATTTTCCAATAGTGGTAACACTGTCTGGATCACATGTGTCATAATTAGACCTGTGAAAAATAGTTACGTTACTTCCAGAATTTCGAATGAAGAAAAAAAACTCCATTTGGTACCATAAGTTATTGTAAGATGATACCGTTGAGTAATATATTTTGAGGAAGGTACAAGTTTAGTCTGACAGAGATTCCTTAGTACTAGGATACATGTTAAAACTTGAGAAATACACACTCTCATAAAGTTACATTATAATTAATTAAAATCTAGTAAATCTCTGAAGTTTGTATAGACTATGATGTCTCAACATTAGACTATGAACTGAAAGACTAACTAATAGTTCAGTTCAATGTACTTATAAAATGACGAGTAGGCACCAACATAGGAGTGAGAATGTGGTTTATTAGCAACAAACTAAAGCCTAAATGACTAATCTTTTAGTTAGTCTTAGTTAAATTCATAGTTTTCTTTAACAACAACTGACTGAAGACTGATGAAAACTACGAAGAAGAGCCTAACATCATATCGGTATGTTAGATTGATGTCCAACATATTATTTTAATCCCAAGGCACTCAGGGGGGGGGGGGGGGGGGGGGGGGGGGGGGAGAGTTTCGAAAAGCATGAAGAAATTTAAGGATTGGTGAAAACATATGAATGGCGAAGCTGGCAGTCGTGGTACATATGAGATAAGGCATCAAGTGTTACATCATGAGATTTGGAAAGTAATGTTGTATAATCATTGAAGGTTTTGACATACATCCCTTAAATTGTGCATATTGCAGATTCAAAAGAATATGGTGTGACAAGTTGAGTGTGCTTATTGAAAAGTACGAAAGAAGACCGATTAAAAGAGTTACCCGACAAGGCATTTCAAGCCAAGACAAATTTCACAACTAATGACTCAAAACTTACGCAAGTCTCTCTTATTGTTATAATATACATGGGTAGATGTTAGTCCGACTAAAGTGGGATCGAACCCAAGGATGGCCCTCCTACTTGCATCCATCTACTCGTCAAAGTCATCACAATCAATCATGGGTTGTCGACCACTCAGTCCAGGCGTATCATCCCAGTTGGTCTCTTCACCAGCGTGATCATTGGCCTCAATGTCCCTCAATCCTTCAGCCTCATC
Source organism: Plantago elongata (assembly GCA_036897095.1). NCBI lineage: Eukaryota > Viridiplantae > Streptophyta > Magnoliopsida > Lamiales > Plantaginaceae > Plantago > Plantago elongata. The sequence continues at coordinate 6,270 of JAYMSP010005956.1, read as the reverse complement.
CTCCTTGTGGTTTTCCTCGACGTTCGAAAACACAAGTGGGATTGAGACTAATCAACCAACCCATATGGGACGACCTTGAGGGTTGAAGATTTTTGAATTGTTGCTTTAACAAAATCGAGGAGGCCCCAATCATGTTCTGCTTAGCCCGTCTTAGTTTGATTTGTATTAAAATTCGAATTATGTTGTGGGAGCTTGGACTCAAGACGCAAGGTTGGTCTTAATACTAAGTGTTATAACTATATTTCCCAAATAAAATTATTTCGTTGGGGGGGGGGGGGATTAGTATGGCAAAGATCGACGATAAGAGATGACAGCTAGAGATTGCCAAGAGACACTTGGGTAAATAAAAATGTGATGATGTTCTACCATGTGACAGTTTCAAACCAATGAACACAATGTTACCGAGGTAGATAAAAAGATCTAATTGAGAAATGGCCCTAGTAGACGAAAACCATGGCTTGAATATATTTTTTACTTATATTGGAAGTTAAGCTCGGACAAAACCAACCTCACCCAAATATGTGACATAAGGCTTACCTCTCGGTACATATGTCTCATCTGAACATCGTTGGGCCGGTGACCTCTGTAACTTGCTTGCACCGATGATAAAATTATGGACTTATCTAGTGAATGAAAAGCAAGTGAAAGAGGTTACTGACCCGCCAATAAAAGAACAAAAGTCAGGAGAGTAGAAGGGTCGACAACGAAGCGCAACTTAGTTGGTAAGAATCTTCACCTTCAACCAATAGGTTGGGGGTTTTTGAGAGAGAGGGGGTCATTTGGTCAAAGACCAAATACTGATACCGAGCAAGAGCAATCCAAGACGAAGATTCAAATATACTTATTAGACTCAGTTAAGTTTGAAAGTGTTTTTTCATATGCCGAATGAATTACCGTTTTTCATACCATATCAAAGATAATAAGTTTACTTGAATAAAAAAATTAAAAAAAGTCTGATAGAAATTGAATAAATCATGAGATTAACTGATTTTTTTGTTGAAACGGCTAAAAGGTGATTCGAACCTCGACCTATTGATTTGAGGTGAATCGTTTTTACCAACTGAGATGTGCTTCGTTGTCATGAGATTAATTGAATAACGTAGAATAAATATTATTTATTAAATGAAAGTAGAAATTTAGTGAATGATTCTCATACAATTCAAGTGTTTATTGAAATGAGTTTGCTATTTTTGTGTTTGGAATCCAATTTAAATTGAAGTTACCAAAATATCATTACTATTACCCAATTTCTCTCTAGCCTCCTTCTCTCTCCCTTATTTCCAAACGAATTATTTTAATACTACAATTCATAAATATAATCAATCATCTCATTACAACAAACTTAAAAATCAATTATTACCCAATCAAACGATCACATCTTACTTACACCAATCATTATTCTCTTACACAACCTATATAATAAACCTACAATATTCTATACAATTACAATTATATACCAAACACTAAATTTAACAATCTAATTACAATTTAATCACTATTTATCCATTCAAACAGATCCAACTCGAATTATATCTCAAACATTTTGACGTTTTAAAATGAAATGCCGGGATCCGGTACTTAACAATAGTGAATCCACCTAAAAGTCTACACATGAATAACACACGCACTCCCCTACTATATAGTACAGTACACACCCAAAAGCCAAATCAACCTGGCGCATGGCCATTTCCTCTAGCCGTGCTCTCTCCGCTGACGTGCGCAACCAATTCCCCATCCCTTGCTCCTCCCGATCTCCGCCGTTGACTCTTCAACTCTTCCCCGTAAAACGCGATTTCAGCTGTGCAAAACTCAGCTCTCGTTTAGCACCTAGAGCTTCCATGGCTGAGATTGTAACGCCCAAGAGCAAAGGAAGCAAGGTTCAAGTCTTCGACACTGAAGAAGATCTCGCCGTTTCAATCGCCGACTACACGGCTGATCTATCCTCCAAAATCTCTCTCGCAAGGGGCTCTTTTACTGTCGTTCTCTCCGGTGGCTCTCTTGTCAAGTCTCTCAGGTACTACTAGTAATGTGATTCTCTGTTCTCCTGTTGTTGATTAGTTCCTTATTGTTTTGAATTCATTAATTGAAGGAAATTAGTTGAGGCTCCGTACATCGATTCTGTCGATTGGGCGAAATGGCATGTGTTTTGGGTGGATGAGAGAGTTGTCCCCAAAGATCATCCTGATAGCAATTACCTCCTTGCTTACAGTGAATTTCTCTCCAAGGTATTTTAATGTTGTCTATGTCTTTACTTATGCCCATCCATGATTGTTGTTCAATGGTTCTTTACATTCTAATGATTGATTCGTTCTCGGTTCTTATTTGCCTTGGTGGACTAGTATGGACTTAGATGCAAATTAAATGTGGAGTGATATTCATCTTTTTAATCAAGTTATCACAGCATCATTTTTGAGAGTCTAGATGAGCTTTAGTACTAGCATCAACCAAGCTAATCAACATCTGATTGGCTAGATCATTTTGGGGTAGGATACTAGGACATTGTATTAAGATCTATCCGGTTAGTTCCAAGTCGGATAATTTTCCATTCCAAGCTCAACTTCCCATGTGATGCTACACTTCAACTAACACACAAACTGAATTAGTTTTATCCTTGGAGACATTTGCTTTATGCACACATTACAATATTACATATGGAAGAACAGTAAAACTAAATTCGGACATCACATAATACTGAGACACCTAATGCAAGGATAAAAGAATTCGATTCGTGCATTAGTTGAAGCTGAGTGTCACAGCACATGAAGAATATTAAGCTATGTCTTGAAGTAGGAGGAACACTCTCTGTTGTAAATGGATAAAATAGGAGACTAATTTTATTTGTGTGTCCACTGTCTACTTAATCCCCGCTTCTTTGTCACAAGCACGTCTCAAGTTTCAGTGGGTCAAGAAGACTACACTTCTTTCTGGAATTTATGTTTTTACCAAATGAGTGGGTTTGCATCTATCCTGCAATGACATGGTGACTTTTTCTTATTTTTTGAAACACCCAGTTCTATTGGGCTTCTTAAATGGTTTCATCGTTCTTTTGAGGAGTCGTATCTTCTTGTTCTTTTATAACTACTCACACCGGGAGGTACTGATAACTGATAAGTCCATTGGGAAGCTTAGCTTACACTTGTCCTGAAGTTTGTAAATTGAAATTATGGCCGCTTTTATTTGGCCTTTGCTATATAGTTTCAACACATGGAAGCTGTTTGATTTCTAATATCTGGAAACGAAATTTGGACAAGACTGCAAATCTGCAATGCAAAATGAACTCTGGGTGTGTTTCAGATCAATGGATCAATTTCATCTCAACACTCTAGCTCAGACTGAATATGGGTTTCAGTGCCTGTGATGTTTAATGCATATATCTTAAGGACTGTATGTATTGATCCACCAGTATACTTAACAATTTTGATTTAATTGTGTAAAACTGCCAATACCCTAACGTTAATGTCTGTTTTACTCCCCACCCTACATGTCCCATGATACAGGTAACAGGTGACAACTGTGCATAACTTGAACTCGAAATGCAGGGGCCGCTCTAAGGGTGTGTGGGGTACTGTACCACACAGGCCCTTTGATTTTCGGGCCCCTAGGCTAATAAATATGACTCCTTTTTTAAAAGAACCATAAGATTGTATTATGTATTAGGGAAAAACGGCCCAAACAATTCACGACAACTCACCTCTGATCTTTATGGTATTTGTCTTTTCTAATACTCTACAACTATGGCCTTTTTATCTCTGCTTTGGATTTTTAGAAGTTAGCAAAGTCATCATATCGACCAGTTATTATACAAATGATCTCCCATAATAATATTACTTGGTAACCTTGTGAAATAAATTACCATCATGAAATTAATCTCCATATTTGTTTCGTGGTTTCTCTTTCAAATGATACGATAATCGTTTAGATTAATAAAAAATAAACACACTTATGACACACATGATAATACACAATTTATTCATGTAAAAGTGCACCTAAAAGTTTATGTGATACATTGAGGTAAAATTTCAAATGAGATATTTAATTGTTGTATTAGAAAAATAATAACAGTATAACACTGGGTAATGATAATTAATATTCATTATTCACAACCATGCCTCGTGTAGAAATCTGGAATAGGTCCTGAAATCTCCAAAATGGCCCCGTCCATATGTATTGAGTTGCTTCTGAAAATTATTATGCATTTGTTAGCCAGGGTCTTATAAGTATATCAACCTTTTCTTATACAGGTTCCAATTCCTACTGGTAATGTGTATGCCATAAATGATGCACTATCCGCAGAGGGTGCAGCCGAAGATTATGAGACCTGCATCAAGCATCTGGTTGGAAGAGGAGTAATTGATAAGTCTCAGATTACTGGATTCCCAAAATTTGATCTTATGCTTATGGGCATGGGACCTGATGGCCATATTGCTTCTTTATTTCCTGGACATCCTCTTCTGCAAGAAAAAGAGAAATGGGTCTGTAGTATCACAGATTCACCTAAGCCTCCACCAGAGAGAATTTCCTTTTCTCTACCAGTCATTAACTCATCAGCAAATGTCGCTCTTGTTGTAGCGGGTGCTGGTAAAGCTACTGCTGTTCATACAGCTTTGAGTGATGTTTCAAATACTGAAGTACTGCCAGTGCAACTAGTTGCTCCAGAAGGGAAGCTGTCTTGGTTGTTGGACAAAGGAGCAGCTTCAAAGCTTTAGTATCACAGAGTGATTTCTATGTACTACAGGTGTCTGTATCAGATGGAAATTGAGCCGTTTTACGGACTAACTATAGTGTTTTTGTAATTCAGCTGTAATAAGAGGATTTGGTCTTGAAAATGGTCAATGGTGATAGATCATATGAACTTCAGGTGGGGTTATTTGGTGGTTTGTGTTAGATGCTGGAATTGTCCTCCTGTGCATGAGATTTCTTCTGGTTTTGAAGAACACTTTCCTTGGTTAATACTCCCTCCCTCCCCTCCTAGGAAAATACAATTGATTCTCTCAATTTGGCCTATATAAAAAAATAAAAAATATAAGGTAGTCATTATGTGAATAACTTTAACGGTGATGTTAGTTTATAGTTCTTTTTCATCCAATTTTATATCATCAAGTGTTTTTTATGCTAACTACATAAAATATAAAAATATAATCTTGGCATATATGAGTTGTTAATTAATAACATACTAACATGTACACGTGTACATGTTTTATTTAGAAAATAATACCCCTCACAAACAGAACCAAAATAAAATGAAAACTATACAACAAAATTAATATGTTTGTTATCAACTAATCCACGGTTGTATATGGTCCTCCCACTACACACAAAAAAAGAATTATACAAAAATAAATTCACATGTCACGGATATTTTTATCAAACCCGGGTTTCCAACAACCCCCGGTGGTATGCGTCACTCCACAAAATATTATTATACACACATAATTCCACATGTTACTATTAATTTTTCTACAACCACCTCCTCTATCTGTCAGACCCCAACACCTGACCCGTTATCGAGATCAAGATCAACCAAAATTTTCCCGTTAAGAGAACCCAAGATCCCCCCCCCCCCCAAATTGGGATCTTTAAGGAGATAAAAAGGTAGAGAGTTATCTCGCTAGAGAATATCTGCCAAAATCTCACCCTCCTGTCTGTCATAGAGATCAATAAAGTACATAGAAGATCGAAGAAGAGATCCTACCTATAGAGTATCAGTTGACCCCCCATCCCGCACGTCAGGCTTGTTATAGAGATTAAGAAAATAGAGATAAAATCGAAGAGAGTTTTCCCGTCTAGAGAGTATCCGCCAGACCTCACCTCATGTCCCGTCATGGAGATCTATAAAGTACAAAGAAGATCGAAGAACACCCTCTTATGGATCAAGAAAGTACATAGAACATCGAAGCCCCTCCCCCTCCACCAGGCACAAACAAATGTAATTTTACTAAATAATCATAAAATATTACGGACAAATATTGTAATAAAGGTATGGCGGGTTCGAGTATATGTAGACCGGACCTGAACATCATTATTTTGAATAGGATTGAATTCGAGTTTGATAGAACCAGTCTTTCTAGCCAGAGATCGTAGAGAAGAGAACCATTTTACCTCATCAATTGAAAGGACTATATCAAGCATAGATTCAAAGGTCATTCTAAATGGATTTGTGCCCATAAAGAATTTATACATTGTGGTTTAGCATTTTCATAGAGCCCTATTGGTGTAGTACATATAAACTCCCCCCACCCCCAAATTCCCAAACCAAGAAGAAAATGTTGA
>JAYMSP010005955.1:0-12601 GCA_036897095.1 Plantago elongata | reverse complement strand
GGAGAAGATCTTGAAGCTGCTGACCCCGTGTTGCACGCTGACAGCTACAAACTTGAATTGCTATCAAAGTAAGATTACATTTTATTCAAGCACGCTAAATTACTGTTATCATGTTGGTCTTAAAAAAATTTAAAATTCTGTTGCGTGTGATTAGAGTACTATTTGACCTAATATACCTATAAGTTTGTTGTCTAACTTCTATTGCTCTTGTATATAGGAATTCTTAATCTATTCATTCATCTATCTAAAAAACTCATGTAACATCCAAACATAAGAACATCCTAGCGTTCTTCTTGGTAAAAGGAATTCTTGTGGATATCGATGTTTGAGGAGAAACAAATATTCTGGATTCGCACGAGGATTGGGATTTGCTTGGAGAAGATCTCGAAGCTGCTGACGCCGTGTTGCACGCTGACAGCTACAAACTTGAATTGCTATTAAAGTAAGATTACATTTTATTCAAGCACGTTAAATTACTGTTATCATGTTGGTCTTAAAATTTTTAAAAATTCCGCTGCGTGTGCTTAAAGTACTATTTGACCTAATATACCAACAAGTTTTGCAGTCTAACTTCTATTGCTCTTGTATATAGGAACTCTTAATCTATTCATTCATCTAAAAAACTCATGTAATTTCTCCTTTTGTATATCCAACTATTTTTGGTTTTGGTTTGCTTGTTTTTCCATACTCCATAGTCTATATAATGAAGCTACATAGTATATAAGTTTTTGGCACCCAATTCCTCGATATGTGATCGAGTATGAGGAAAAAAGCTAACTAGTTATACAATATAATAGTAATTCTTTTATTGTTGGGTTAGAGTGTCATTATACTTGTTAAAGTCTCGTTTCACTTTTACAATTTATCTAACACTTTTTCTCTATTCTTCAACAATATAATACGTTTTCAATTGTCATATTAAAGTGTCGTTTCACTTTGTTTAGATCTTCTTCTCAATTCTCCAGCAACCGGCTACTAAGAAACACTATTTTAGTTTTTCTCCGCTCACAACCTCACAACACACGCAACACTCCTTCAGAGTTGTTATAGATGGGTCCAAAATATATTTTTCTAAAGAAATTGAAAAACACTTTAGAACATTGTGATTGGGTCAGTCTAGGTGAACGTTGTGGTTGTTGATTGGATTCAGCCGAAGAAACCAAACTAGAATTGTTTAGATGATGATAATGATTTTTGGATAGTTTTGGACTTTTGGTTTTTGGGTGGGAAAAATGGCACATTTGGTCCAAAACTATGGGGGTATTGTGGCATGCAGACACCACTTTGCACTTGGTGTGATTTCCAGTCCACAATTTTTAAAAGTTTGCGAATTTAATCCATTTTTGAAAAATTAAGGACTAAAAACGGTGATTTGGCATTAAATCGTCTGATTTGGCGAAATGACACACTTATCAACCATTTAACACGAAATGTTGACTGCCACATTAAAAATTCGCCACACAAGCATTGCCCCAAATATTTAAAAAAAAAAACGAGAAACCCCCATCTAAATCTAATTCCCAAATCAAACTCTACACTTAGCCCAAAAAAAGGAAGAACAAATAGTAGAATACAGAGAACAGAGAAAAGACGGAGAAGAAGACACAATGGCGCCGTCGTAGATTCGAGTTCGACCAGATTATCTGCTCTTCATGCCACCTCTTGTTCATGTGTGAATTGAATCTGATTTTTCTTTATTGACTATGTAGTAGCTTGTGAGTGTGAATGAACTGGTATATATAGTGGGGTGGTGATTTCTTTATACTCAGTGGTTCCCATGTTTAATTGGCGTGAATGGTGGTAGATTGTAGCAGGTTTTTGAGTTAAGTGAGTAGATATTGTATTAAAGTAGCGGACAGTGGTAGGTGAATGTGCATTGATTCTCCTCGTCTCTGTATTTGTCGTGTAGCTGGGGAGGGTTTATGTGGCTTTATAGTATTGAGGTCTTTTCCATGTATTGTATTTAAATTACATTTCATTTTTTGTTGTGTTTTAGGTCGTGCAAAAAAAGCCTTCACAATATATTTGCACTATAGGGGAAGATTTACCAATCAAGCAGTTGGAGAACCAACATATGATTGGGGTAAGTTGAAGAAATGAGACTTTGTGAAAGAATTTACTGTGGAGTTAGTTAATGGATTATGTGATGATGTTGGGGTTGGTGATTGGAGAAAATTGCATATTCACATTGAGGATGCATTGTTGTTTATTGGGACTAGTCAAAGCTTGAGGGATGCTGTGAGGACTTTCTTATGATTTGTATATGACATTTAGTACTAAAGCTCAAGATAAACCTCTAAAGCTAAACATTTATGTTGGAACCCCATACTCAGTGGGCCATGCCTGACCTAAAGTAAGTCAATTTATGTGACCTAAATGCGTCCCAAGCTTCGATGACACATGTCACTATCTGACAAGGCCGATTTGAAGTTGCTTATCCTGGGTTTTCACATATAAATAAGAATGCATTTACTCCTTACAATATAGTCATCTAACTTAAAATAATTCACTAGTTAAGTCTGCAAGTCCAAACCCCCTTACATGACCCAACAAACTAGTTCACTTAGGACCCAATAAACTAGTTCTTAATGGAAATTGTTAAAGGCAAGACCATTTTTACTAAACGGATGACACATTTTTATACATTACAAAAGGTCTAATAAATTATACAAATATAAAATTAATACCATTTTTCATAAAACTTATCAATTTATAACATTTTCAAAAATATATGACCGTAAATACACTACAATAGCATAACGTAACAAAAATCAATATTATAAAATCAGTAGTCATACTTAACAAATAATGATGAATTTGAGATCTTTATATTGTTATAATTCATATTCGTAGTCGTTAATATTTATTTAATTGCTTAATAATTAAATTAACTAACTTTAAATAAATAATTTTTAAAAAAATAAAAAAATAAAAATTTAACTCCGACCTGACCAGGACAGAGTGTCCAATTTTATTATTTTTTAAAATTTTTAAATTTTTTTAAAGCTCCGGTCGGAGCTTGGCAGCTCCGCCATATCTGGGCGGAGCTGTGCAGCTCCGTAACAGAGCTGCCAAGCTCCGCCCAGCCTGGTCAGAGTAATGGACGGAGCTCCGGCCGGAACTCCGGTGATGTATCTTCGTGTTCTTTGTTCTTTGTATTGTTTTTTCAGAGTTTCTTCGATTTATTTGTTCGGATAATATGATTAGATCAAATAAACATGTTTAGATGTTTTTATAGGTAAAATTATAATTATTTATAATTATAAGACTATTTTATGAATTACAATAGTTATAGTTTTATTTATAATATATAAAATATTTTCTAAGTTTAGTAAAAATTATCATGCACTAATGTTTAGTGTTCTTAATCCAGTTTGTCAAAGGCAGAGGGTCTCATCCCTTCCTTATTGATTGCAGGTTAATTTCACCCAAGGCACCTTATCAAAACTTCAAAATTGACATCTCAATGACTATTCTCTACTTATTCATTTTTACATCATTAATGTTAATATAGTATGCATTTCGAATCCAATAAACTCAGGATTGATAATTATAATAACAAAAATAAAATTGAGTCACCTATATCACACTTTATAGTTAGAGACTTATTGGTATAGAATTTAAGTGGGCGTTTTTAATTAAAATTAAATTTTTTATACAAAATATTTAATTTAAATGGGATACGACTCCGCGGTATAACAATTTGTCATCTTGATTTGATTTGTTGTGTGCCCAAATTTTAGATGTTTACAAAGAAAATGAAAATGGAGAAAGTTATAGAAGAGCAGAGCATTACCGGTAAAAGTTAGTTGAAAAGAAGTTGACAACTCCGCCTGTTTTCTGTCAATCGATGAATTCGAGGTACTACAACAACTCTTCTCCCAATTTCACTTAATCAAACCAAACACCTCCAAAAATACTCCATTGCAGCATTTCATCAAACACCCTGCCTTCACCATTTCACCAGTATCAAAACAACAATGTCACACTCTCACCTCCTCCACAGTTCCTTCCTCCCCACTCTCCCCGCCTCCCTCCGCCGCCGCGCCTCCCTCCCTTCCCCCTCCCGCACCGCCCGGCAGCCAGTCCAATGCAAGATCCGCGAAATCTTCATGCCTGCACTCAGCTCCACCATGACTGAGGGCAAAATCGTCAGCTGGGTCAAATCCGAAGGCGAAAAGCTCTCCAAAGGCGAGCCTGTTGTCGTCGTTGAGTCTGATAAGGCCGATATGGACGTCGAGTCGTTCTACGATGGATACCTTGCTGCAATTATTGTTGATGAGGGACTTTCTGCTGCCGTTGGATCGACAATTGCTCTACTTGCCGAAACAGAAGAGGAGATTGCGCTTGCTATTGCCCAATCGAAGAAATCCGATTCGTCTGTTACAGTTTCAGCTCCGGTTTCGGCTCCAGTTGAAGCAGCGAAGGTGCTCGATGAAATGCCGAGCCCGGTAGTGGCGGCTGTTAGTGCACCGGCTAGCAGGGTGTTGGGTTCGGCTGTGCATCCGGCTTCTGAAGGTGGGAAGAGAGTGGTGGCGTCGCCGTATGCGAAGAAATTGGCCAAGGAATTGGGGGTGGATTTGAAGGGGGTTGCTGGGAGTGGGCCGAATGGGAGAGTGGTGGCTAAGGATGTGGAGGCTGCTTTGGCTAGTGTTAATGCTAGTGGGCCGGTTGCGAGTGAGCCGGCTATGCCGAATGGGGTGGAGTTGGGATCGGTGGTGCCGTTCACTACAATGCAGAGTGCTGTGAGTAGGAATATGTTGGAGAGCTTGGCTGTGCCCACGTTTAGGGTGGGATATACTTTTACGACAGATGCGCTTGATGCTTTGTACAAGAAGGTAATGTTTGGTTTCATGTTCTGTTATTGTTAGCTACTACTAAGTGTGTTATTTTTCTGGTTTATGATTTGGACTGATAAGAATTAGCTGATGAATTGGTTTGTTAGTGTCTCCCTTTTTTTGATACACTGTACTTTGATCTGATAAATATTATGTAAGTGCAAGGCTTGGTGGTTCCATAAATGAGTGAAATTCGGAGAGTAAGAAACTGTTACATAACAAATCTGTATTATAAGAAATGTTGAAATCATTGACAACGTAAAGTGCTTGGAAGTATGATATGCTGAGTGGGATTGGGAAGCTTGATATGTTAGGATCAACGATTGATTGGTTGAATTTTTCGCCCTGTACTTAGATATTGGTTGTTTACTCGAGTATTGAATTTGCCTGTAACATTGCTTCTTATCTGTTATTCCACATTGAAATTGTCCAACGAGTTTTCTTCTTTCTATGTGATCTCAGATCAAGAGTAAGGGAGTGACCATGACTGCATTACTAGCCAAGGCAACAGCCCTTGCTTTGGTCCAACATCCAGTGGTGAATTCCAGCTGTAGAGATGGCAAGAGTTTTACATACAACAGTCATATCAACATTGCAGCAGCAGTGGCTATAGATGGTGGTTTGATAACACCAGTACTTAAAGATGCTGACAAGGTGTCAATTACCTAGCTTTTATCAATCTTGCATTAGAATTGTGATTTCCAGTACCATTCTTTAGTTCGTCTTTTACTCAGAACATCACTTCCTCATTATATCTGTTAGGTTGATATTTATACGTTGTCAAGAAAGTGGAAGGAATTAGTTGACAAGGCACGGGCAAAGCAGCTACAACCTGATGAATACAATTCAGGTAGGCTTTATTTAACTTCTCAAATAGTCATTTCACCTTTAGCTAGTTTTACTACACGAATTGATTCTGCTAGAATCTTTTTTAGGTGTACTGGCAAATAGCAAAAAAAAATTATTCTGTCCTGCTCTTCAACTGGGTTAAGGTCTTGTGCTGTTGTCTTCTACTATAACTGTATCAACTTGTTTTCTCTATGCATACCCTGAACAATTCAGAACTTTTGTGTAATATGAATAAACTTCTAGACTTTTGGATATCATGTAACGAAATGTGATGCTATAAAGTCTTTAACAAGTAATGTATATCCAATTAACATGCACTTTGTTAATCATGTTGACTAAGTATCGGATCTTATGTTTTAGAAACCATGATTGCTTCCACAAAACCAACTTTACCCGCATTGACCACCTAATCAACTGTATCTCATTGTATGATACTTGAATGAGACTCAAATAGCAAATTAGACAACCAATTGACTTAGCATTTTAACAATTTGCATATAAAGATTGTTATATATCGGTTTCTATCTGCTTTTTGTCGTGTGCCATGTTTTAATACTGTATCTCATTGTATGACACTTGAATGAGTCTCAAATAGCAAAAAAGACAACCAACTGACTATCATTTAAACAGTTTGGATATGAAGATTGTTATATATTTGGTTTCTATCTGCTTTGTGTCGTGTGCCATGTTTTAATATTCCCTTTTTTTGGTGTGAGTATTTGGTCATTGGGGGTGAGGTCTACCACCTTTGATGAAGATGCACAAAGCCTAAATCTAGTTGTCAGTAAACTGCAAAGTAATTAAAAATTCTAAAGTCACCTTTGTATGGGATACTAAAAATAGAGGCCACATCGAGTTAGCATTTGTAAAAAATTTGCAAATGCTTGGCCTTTCAGCGAGAACTACATACTAGTTGGAATCATGCCTATTCTTACCTTTTTCATCTTTCAAATGTTTAAGAGCTGCTTTTCTAGGATCGTTGTTATATTTGTTTTGTATCTGGTGGTATACTTCTCCCTACCTTTAGTATCTTTTCTAATTTTGTCAGTGAAAAATTGTATTCGATGATTTTAATACAGGTTACATAGGTTAAGCTCTCCTAAACGAGCAGATGTTGCGTTTATATGATATTATAGCCAAGATTTATTTTAGAATAATAATAAAATGTCCATATCTCTGATGCTTTCTATTTTGATGATATCAGTATACAAAGATTATGAATGAACCAAATGATGGTTGTTGCTTTGTTACCTAATAGAGTATTACTTGTTTCATAAGCTTCGAATTGTTATTGTCTTATTGATGATACCAGTATATAAAGACAATGAAGGGCTCAAATACTGATGTCATTGGCGATATCTTTTTGAAGTAATTTTATACAAATTGTAGAATAATCAGTTAGCTAATTGATAATAGTATTGATGTATACGTGTGAGACTTCACTTACCATGGTCGTTCGACTGCAATACAGGCACTTTCACTTTGTCTAACCTAGGAATGTTTGGTGTGGATCGTTTTGATGCCATCTTGCCACCAGGAACTGTAAGCATTTTAATAAACTTAATTTCATGACTTCCACAATAATTTGATATGAATCTAAATGGTTAAATTATTGGGTAATTTTGCAAATACGCAGGGTGCAATTATGGCTGTTGGGGCTTCCCAACCCTCCCTTGTTGGCACTAAAGATGGCCGAATTGGATTGAAAAGTCAGATGCAGGTAAGCCAACAGTTTTGATACAATTCACCATTATTCATATCCATAAACTCGTTCCTGCTACATCAACTAATGCTGGTACTACATTTTTCCAGGTAAATGTTACCGCAGATCATCGTGTAATATATGGTGCTGATCTGGCAGCTTTCTTGCAAACCTTAGCTAAGATTATTGAGGATCCATCAGAGTTGACTCTTTGAGTAATCAGTTTGGTCTTTTGGAAATGTAGTATTTTGTTTATGTGATCTAAGCAGTGAGAAGAAGCTAGTCTGTATTGGAATACATGAGCAGTTTTCAGAATCTTGAAAATGAGGCGAAAAGGGTATTATTGAATCTAGCCAGCATGTTTTGCAGATTCTAATTGTTCTATATATTTGTTACCAAGTTTTCATTTTGACTCAAAGTACTTAGAATTGATTGCAAGAACATGATACATCACTATTATTTCAAGAGTATAAAGTTATACAATTGTTTCCCCTCTGAATTCTTATATGCTATGCAGTTCCATAAGGTGGATCATGCAGATTAGAATCCATCCGCTTTGTGTTCGTCCATTTTAATTAATTCCTATAGAAAGGGATAGGAAGCATTAACATTGAAGCCAGATATAAACAGCATACAATCAATTATATATACTATTATAAAGCAGAAAACAATGCAACTGGTTACTAGATAGGATTACACAAAAACAATATTCCACGTTCCAAAATCAACCAGCTAAAATTTAGAGAGGAATCTGTCTTCCTCTCCTTACTTTTATTTGTCGTTGCCGATAAAGCATCTGCTCTGCTTCAATTTGTACAGGCCTAATGAGGCTTTCAACTAACGCATGTCCACTAGTAAAACAACAAGAAAGACCCCCATACACAGACATCAACTTAGATGCATTATTTTGCATGTCATAGATAAAAACTTTGTTCTCAGCAGTAAACAGCACAACCTCACTGTCCCCAGTAAAACACAAAGGCTTCGCTAAACCCCAAACCTCTTCCATACTAAATGTAGTCCAAGAATCTACCCGTCCATACTCTTCCATCATCCATACCCTAATATATCCAGAAAAGAAGTTTACAACACACAAACACCCTCCAAGAACGAAAGTCCTACACCTACATCGCTGGAACCGACCATGAGTCAAATTATCAGGAACATCAATCTCACTAAACACCTCACTGGTCAAATCAAAAACAACAATTACATACGAAGACCTCAAATCTCTGCGAGGAATATACAACCAATGTAAAGCTCCATTGACAAACACCCCATCAGAAGACAACCAATAGGAATGATCCTGAAGAGAGCTCCCAATCCTTTTCCAAACACCGGATTTCACATAATACACCTCAACTACTAGCACACACGGTGCCTTCTCAGCTCCACGACAAAAATAAGAAAGTTGCACAATTTTATAATCATCAGTAACACTATCATAACCGAACCCATACGATAACGTCACCCATTTTCGATTATAATCAAATCCAAGCTGCGGGGAAGGAGATCCGGGCAGCTGCAGCTGCAGCTTCCGTTGCACTGTAGGATTGATCAGAAACAAGTCAGGAGTGTCATAACGTCCAAGCGACATGGTCAACACAACCAAGCCATTACAAGAGCCCCTGATCACAGCATTAGAATTTGGCAGCTCATACTCGGCAGCAATGACATCTTTGGTAAGAGGAGCAATGAGACAGAGTCTATCCGTTTCTTCTGGGAAGTAGGATATGAGGATGAGATTGTGTGGCTGATTGGATTTTAGTGTAGCAGTTAGGTGTTGGTTGATGAACTGGGGGCCCGAGAGACGAGATCGCCATGATTTCGACAAGCACCTGCATCTGCCTACGGATTTTGTTGGGAGTTTTGTGAAGATTTCGATTATGATTTCTTCGGGGAGTTGAGGATTATGATGATGATCGAGTTTCTTCTCCATTTCGAGCTTCAAAATTTTTGTCTTGTTGTATGAAAAACTGAATTGAAACCCTAGAAAACGAGTTCACTTATTTAGCTCCCATTAGGAAATTTACAATATTGGTCCTTGATGTAATGTTGTATCAAATTTTCATCCTTTAAAATGGAATGATTGATTATATATGGAAGCCAGCCAGCCAATTGGCCCCTCCTTGACTTTAGACTAACTACTTCCAAAATCAACGCGTTGCCACTCCAAAATTTGATAATCCTACTAACCAGATCTTATACACTCAGTTCACACGTCTAATTTTCAGTTATCGTATAATTTAACTTGTCCTAAAAACATGACCATGTAGATGTGAATATATCGTATACTGATAATAACGTTGTTCATATCATAAATCATGAGCACGTAAATAATTAAAAAAAATTATAATAAATACTTAATTGTTATAGATAAAATTTACATTAATATTAATGAATGAATGGATTAATGGTGTTAATGATTAGTGGAGTAGTGAATGTCTCTTTATATACTCCTAGACCCTTGATTTTCATTTACACTTGTATAAATATCCCATATTTGTACTTGCATTACATACAACACAAGTAAAGAATGAACTCTTCATTATCTCTATTATAATCTCCACTTTCTTCATGTTCTTCTTTCTTTTTCTCTCAACACGTTATCAGCATGATAGTGCTCAACCAACTGATATAAAATGTGCACTACAATCCAAAAGAAAAAACTAGAAGAAGAAGAGAGTTGAATGATGATGATTATGAATAAGAGAATCTTATTACCTCATTTCTCCATCTCTCAATTTAATATACTACATTGATTCATTTTGTTATTTTGTTGTTATAGATTATATATTTATAATTTCTTTCTTCTTGTAGTTCATTCTAAAGATGCATGAAACACTATTATGAAACACTACTAGAAAAAATGGATATGATGACCCCTAAAATGGTCACTAAAAATATAACATAGTGACGCTTTTATTATTGTGACTCTTTTCAAAAGCATCACGTGGTTTGGAATTTCAATAAATTTTACGTCATTATAAGTTCATATAGTGACACCATATGCGAACATAGACATATTTAGTCACCTTCAATGGGTGTCTAGAGCTATCTTTAGTGACATTTTTCAAGTACAGTTGACTCAAGTAATTAGATTAATTACCTTCATATGTGTTTCAATAGATAATTATAGTGGCACCCGCTAAGGTCATTATAAATTCTTGTACTAATGGCAAGATAGGTTACAATAATTATTATTTGTGATACACATGGTACAAAAACTGGGGTAACAATAATCGCATGTGGTGGAGCAAAAGTTCATGTTTATACTGGTCATTTGTCAATATATACCTAATTAAACATCAAAAATATATATAAAATTAAACAAAATATAAGGAGATTTAATAACATAAAAATATTTCCACTAAGAAAATTTGTTGAATCAAACATCTCACATGATAAAAAAAATATAACATTCAATTGCAATGGAATTCACATGACCTATTACAAAACAAAACTAGGGTCTAATTGGTATAGAATTTAAATGAGCATTTTGGATGGATTTTAGTGAAATTTTGTTTGTATTGGAATTGAAATTGAGATATTAAAGTGTATTTTAGGCCAAATCACGGTTCATCGAGCCAAATGAACTGATTACAATCGTATAACCAACAGCCCCTAGAACACCTGATGAATAAAGATATGATACATTGCTAGCTCAACCTAAACAACCTTTAGCAAAGAACTCACAACAGCTTCGTTATCGTGTTTCGTCCAACACAAGTTTCACAACCTACAACTAATAAACAAAAAAACAAATATATACTATAGTAAAATTAAGTGCAAACTTGTAAAATTAAATATATTTGTGATTTTATGCTGTAAACTAGGATTTCTACAACCATGTAAAAAATACAAGGAGTATAGATATGATATTGAAAATGAATTAATATTTACCATGAGTAGAAAACATTAGGAGTGAGAGAATTTACCAGTGTAGATCATCTCCTTGTACCATTACACATGGCTTTCTTGAAGTTCTCAAATGATAGAAAAAAATACTTGCTCATCATCAAAGTAAAATGTTATGAGCTAATACTTCACCAATAATATATATTCTCGTTGAAATAGTCACTTGAATAAAAGTAAATATGAAAATATTTGTTGATGCATTGATTATATACACAGGCTCAGACCATTTGCCTAGCAGAAATATCAGCAAATACGTGAGGCTGCTGAAATTTTATCAACGATAGAGAAAGAGACAATAAAAAATCATCCTTGATATATGTTTATGTAGTTAATACTTTAAGAAGTAAAATACAATGATTTGTAATATTGGAAAAATTGACGAAAGTATATTATTTTGTAATTGCCAAATGCACTGCATTTTAAAATCATTTTAAAATAATTTGTATTACCTCTGTATTTGATTTAAAGTGACAGATTAGAACGAGCTGGAGAATAAAAAAATTCCAAGTAGCTATGCAGTAAAGTTACCTGCATCGGTACTACAGAGAAAGCATCCCCATCATGTATCAGGTAAAGGTAAAAACTTGGAAATTGAGTCCAATCTATAGAAGGAAAACACGAGAAAAGTCTGAGTATATCGGAAAAAATCAACATCAAGTATATCTCATTCAAGAGTGACAATTAATAAATTAATCGAGAGACATTTAGAGAAGCTCATCAATTGAAAACAATACACTTTACATCACATGAAACAACAGGCTAATTTATACTAGTAAGCAACTACTTGATCAAGCAATGAGAATCCCATTGTCATCATCCCTCTCCTCTCCTTCTTCTTAGCTTCAGGTGCTTCTGAAATTTCACTAACACCGGTATCCCGGACTTCTTCTCCCTCTGTTTCTGAAGGAACTTGGCATCCTCTAATGTAAAGACAACATATGAAGGTGTTGCACAGGAGAAAGAAGATAGAACTGCAACGGACAATTCCTTGGAAATAGTAGCATGAGTAAGATTTTAATAACATGCACCTATGATTTTGCTGCAACAAACAGAATACATGAGCCAATTTTATCACCCATTTTGGTAGACAGTTTTTTATACTTCGCATCTCCATAAAGTATTCATCTTAAGAATATGTAATAGTAGTTCATGAAGTCCTTATAGTTCTTACTTGTTACAGGTGAAGTTTGCACCTGTACAAACTCCCTTCCACTTGTCTGGTGGTGGCCCTAAACCAGAGTCATTGAAACTTGGATGCTCCGGCCAGATCCCTACCACACTCGCAAACTTAGAA
>JAYMSP010005954.1:0-12602 GCA_036897095.1 Plantago elongata | reverse complement strand
CTGAACAAGTGTCTGATATTTACCACACTTCGAGTGTACAAAATATCATTGATACTGAAGAAGTATCAAGTCATAATCGTAGTGATTCACATTCATATCACGTAGATAATGATCCTACTAGTTCAAAACCAATTATGAATTGGATTAGAGATCATCCTGCAAAGGATGTGATTGGTCCAAATGATCAAGGTGTTAGAACTAGGAGAGCATTAGCTGAAAATGCTGACTCTCTCTTTGGGTGTTTTATCTCAAACGTTGAACCAAAGACTATTGAAGACACAGTAAAGGATCAAGACTGGATCTCTACAATGCAAGATGGGTTGGATCAATTTGAGAGGAACAAGGTCAGGAAACTAGTTCTATTTGTAGAAGGAATATCTGTAATTGGAATAAAGTGGGTTTTCAGAAACAAGATGAATGAGTCTGGTGAAATAACCAGAAACAAATCATGGTTGGTTGCCAATGGATTTACCCAGACTGATGGTTTAGACTTTGATGAGTCATATGCACTAGTTGCAAGATTGGATGCAATTAGACTATTTCTAGCCTTTGCAACACATAATGATTTCCTGAGGTGAACTTGATGAGGAAGTCTATGTTGATCAACCACCAGGCTTTGAAGTTTCCTCAGAAAGTAGGATGGTCTATAAGTTACAAAAAGCTCTGTATGGACTGAAATAGGGTCCAAGAGCATGGTATGATACTTTGGCCAAATAACTTCTGGAAAGTGGTATTAAGAAAGGTGAAGTTGATAAAACTTCGTTCACCTTAAATCATGATGGGAAACCACTTTTAGTTTAAGTATATGTTGATGACATTATATTTGGATCTAAAGACAGGCAACTTTGTAATGACTTTGTTGATCTCATGAAGAGCAAATTTGATATAGTATGATGGGAGAATTGAATTATTTCCTAGGATTGCAAGTCAAGCAACTCAATGATGGAATATTTATCAGTCAAACAAAGTATGCAAAATATATGCTCAACAAGTTTAATCTGAAGACTTCTGAAAAGAATGTCAAGATACCTATGAGCATAGGAACGAAGATGACTTATACTAAATCTGATAAAGAGTGTTGAAGAACGTAAGCATAGGAAATTGATAAGTTCACTTCTCTAACTTATTGCAAGCAGACCTGATATTCAATATGTTGTTGGTGTGTGTGCTAGATTTCAGACAAATTCTATGCAATCACACTACAACATTGCTATGAAAATATTAAGGTATGTCAAAGGTACTGTAGGAGTTGGAATGTGGTATCCTAAAGAAAGTAGATTGAGTTTAGTTGGCTACTCAGATGCTGACTATGCTGGATCAATGCTTGATAGGAAAAGTACCTCAGGAACTTGTCAGTTTATGGGAACTAGACTTATCTCTTGGTTTAGCAAGAAGAAAAACTCAATTGCTACTTCTACCATAGAGGCTAAATATATTGCTGCTGGTTGTTGTGCTACTCAAATACTATGGATACAACAACAACTCAGAGATTATGGACTTAATGAAGAGAAAACTCCCATTGTATGTGACAACAAGTGCTATTGCATCCAAAGTTCCATGCCAGAATTAAGCACATAGATGTCATCACTTCATCAGAGACCATGTTGAGAAAGGCAATATAGAGATTCTAAAGGTTGGTACTGAAGATCAACTTGCATATATCTTCACCAAGCCACTCCAAAAAAGTAAGTTTTAACCTTAAGACATAGTCTTGGGTTAATGGATGCCTCAGAACTGAAAAGTTCTAAATCTCTAAAAGAGTAAGTAAGAATCAGAGAAAAAGGAAAACATATTTCTGAAATGGGTATTCAGATAACCTACATGGAAAGAAGGATGATAAGGTTTCTAAGACTTATGACTCAGAAAGCCTAAGATCTTCTGAAAATAAAAGTCCAGAAATATAGGTTGGTATATAGTCCATAAACCTAGAACTCAAATACTATGGACTGGTCAATATCCAATGATAATTTCTGAAACAAGAATTGAGAAAATCATTTAAAGTCATGAATTGTGTGAGAACTAATAGTCCAACATAGTACATATTTTTGAGAGTCAAACATGTCTAGGGTTTTGTATTCTTACCATTTATGTGATAAGTAACAGAGAACAAGACTTGCTCTATGAAATGATAGGACCAAAAGGTTTCTAGTCTCACGCACTAACAGTGACTTATGGGTACATATTGCCAAAATTCAATAAGTGGAAACGAGAACATTTGTTGATTGATATCATTGCAAAGATATACAACTATAGCCCTTGATGAATAAACGATTGATCTCAACGGGTGAGATTAAATCTCGGCAAGTAATGCATGTTGCAATAACAATCATGGCCCACTTCGCATTTAATGCAAAGTACAAACGTATACCACGTTGATTCAATGTACACATATACACATATGAACACTTTTACCAAATCCGAAATTTTCACTTGCATCAAAACAACAAAATCTCTCTAACTTTTCTACAAAACCATCTGCTAATCATATGTTTCTGCTTAGTCTTCTAAAAAGATAGACTATTTTCTCTTGAATTCAATCACTTCTTCTCTAATCTTACCCAGTACTCTATATAAGAGATGGCACCCAGAAAGACCTCATCTAAGAACTCATTTGCGATAGCTTCTTCTGCTGAAAGCAAGGAGAAAATGTTTTGCAAGTGTTGAACAAATGCTTGCTGGGTAATTTCAACCCAGATGACTGGACCTCCAGCCTCAAAATGAATTGGGGAGCACATATGGTTGAAAAATACTTGAATATGGCTATCTCTTCCACACCAGACAGGAACTTGGTGGTGAAGATGATATCCAAGGCTTATATCAAGAAGTTCCTCTGTGCTGCTCCTACTGCATTGTGTCCAGTTGATGTCCTAGAGTTTTACAACTCTTCCCAAGTCTACACCGAGATTGTGAACAATGTTGAGGAAACATTTATCAAATCTCAGGTTCAAGGTGTAGAAATACATCTTGGTTATGACTCTTTCTGCAAAATCTTCCGTCTCAGAAATTGTGGGAAAACTTGTGAGATTAACACAAAAGACAAGACTCTGAATACTTGTGTCAGAGTGTTGTATGAAGAAGCAGCAAATGAAAAGATTGGGACTACCCCTCTTCTTTCATTTTGGGAGACCTCAGAACAAGATACCTCTTTGAGCACTGGAATGTGTTGGTCAACATCCTTCACATATGCTTGGATGGCAACAAAATAGGCATTGGCTAGATAAGTCTGGAGAGATGGATGATAATGGCCATTCTACATAAAGAGCTAAATGACAGAGATAACCTCTTCAATTGGGGAAAATATATCTTCATGAAGTTTGTGAACAAGGTCAATGAGTTTGAACCCAAAATCCTCAAAGGTCATGCTGCACCAAGTCAAATATGCACTATGGTCTAAAAATTTGCTACATTTTAGAGAAATGTGGAGTTGTGCTCATAGAGCACATGGACATCCCAGTGACCAACACAATGTACCGACATGCTCATGAGGAAGCCTTGAAAAAGGTTTCCAAAGATGAGTTAGTTGCTCAGGGAGATGGAGTATCTAAAGAGATACAGATTGAGGTCCGAATTGCTAAGAAACCAAGGACAAATAAACCTAGGGCAAGGAAGAGGATACAACTTTTCATTGATGACACTCCTCAATCAGAAAGGACAAGAGAAGATGTTGAAGCCCAACGACCCCTTCCATTCCAGAAGGACTCCAGCTCAGATAGGAGATCCTTGAGCTTAGGCAAGATGACTATGTGAATGAGCTCAATCAAATTGATGAGTCTATCACGGACTTTGATGTTGACTCCGAGGATGATGTGCCACTTCAAGTGGTACTCAAGAGATCACGAATAGAGACTCATGGTGGAGCCTTTAGCTCCTTCTCTGACCAAGAAAGCTAAGGTTGCAGAAGATGCAATCCAAGAAAGTTCAGCTGAAGTTGTCACACCCTAATATGTAGAAGAAGTCTTGGCGGTGGATGACAGAATGATGGAAGATTCTGACGTTGCTTCCACATTCAAGTTGCCAGCAGACTTGATTGCTGAAGAAATTCATGCAACTGAGCAGGTTCCTCAACTTTCTGAGACGGGAACTCAGAATGTTTAAATAGAGGAAGTCCGAAGTACCATAAACTTCAAGCCATGTTTTGGTAGCCACAGTGCTTGAAGATACCCATGTAACAAGAGTAGTCTATATATAACTCGTGAAACATTTGAATAAATGTTAAACTTCGTTTGTTACAAGCTTTCATGGAGACATCACAATAGGGGGAAGAAATTTCGCCCACCCCTCTGAATGAAGAAGAGGTTCCTTCAACCTCAGCAACACAAGAACAAGAGCCTGTGAAACAAGTAGTCTATTGTCTCTGAAAGAAATAATTTTGTACTTCATCAAAATCTTGTGTTTTTCTAACTTCATAATTGTCTCTATACATGCTCCAACTGAGAAAGTAGTTGAAGTGGTGGAAACACTACAAGCTCAAGAGATTCCAGAGATTGTCTAAGCCTTCTGTTGTGGAGGTTATGTAAAATAAGAATCATTATCTATTTGAATAACTTGTGAAAATCAACTTACTTAATCAAATACTTTGCTTCTTTGAATAGGTTCATTCTGAAGAAAAGGTGACTGAGGATAATGTTGCGACCTCCACAACACCTATGGAAATAGACACAACCGCTTTGGCCAAGTCTCCAGAAAGGTTGCCAGAAACTACTCCAGTTTCTGAAAGAATTGATTCTGAGCTTCCTAACTTGGAAGTAAGTGAAACTCTAAGAAACATATCTTTCCAACACTTCTCTGTAGAATATCTCTAAGCATTATGATTTGATTTTTATTTTCAAGCCCGAGAAGAAAGATTGGTTGAAGAGGAAGCAACCACTCATCTGACCACGGTATCTGAAGCACCGGTAGCTCCAGAGGTCCAAGTGAATGAACCTAGTGTGGATACACATGTATAAGATAACCACAAGTAAGTTTGAACATAACTAACTTGAAACCTTTCTTTCAGGCTCAAGAGTTACCAGTGATTGTTGTGGAAGCCCCACTTGATCTACTGAAGATTTTCCAGACAATCACCATGAAACGACATGTCAAATGCTTTAGACAATGACAAAAGCTCAGAAAGGCTGATCTAACAGAGCTTGCCAATTTGATTGACCACAAAGAGAGAAGGGAGAGAGCTTTCGATCTGGAAAATTATGTTCATGCCATGTTTTCCATAGAGGATTACTCTCATCATACAATGATGCATGACGACTTCACATATAATGTTGGGAAGAAGCTGATGGATGCCTTCAATGCTGCTAATGAAGAGACCAGAAGGTAGATGGCACATAATCCTTCTTCGCCCAAGACACTCAGAGTTTATCCCTCTGAACAAGAGGAACTAAACGGGCAGAGGAAGAAGAAGAAACCGACGAAAATGATGTTGACACTTCATCTGAGCATCAAGAAGGATGTGATAATGGCCCATCGGAGGATGAAGACGATGATAGTCCTTCACCAGGGACTGGTGGAATGGCACAAGGAAATGCCAGAACAGGAACTCCACCTGCTCAAGACTCTCAGAGAGACCCACCATCATCACAGAAATCACCACCTCCAGCTGACCAACAAAACCAACAGAACTCAAACGATCAAAATCAACAAGTCAACCCATCTGAAGAACTTCGGGCTGTTGAATCCAGAGTCTCAAGACTCAAGGAATTGTTGGAAGAAGAAAGCAAGCTCAATCAAGAGTACGAGTCTCTGATTGATGCTAAGGAAGTCCAATTTCTGATGATTGAGGCAGAAAATGTCAAGGAGAAGACACTCCTTGCTGAAAAGCAATAATTGAAAAGAGATGTCGATGCCACAATTGCATAGTTAGACGCTTTAATGACAGACGATACAGAGCATGATGCTAAGGCTGCATCTGATAGACCTAATATTACATCATCTCAGAAAGACAGCACCAAAGGTAAAGGTAAAATGGTTGCTGAGCTCGACAACAATGACCAGAACGATCACATCTGTGTGAGCACTGATGATAATGAGACACAGTTTATGGCTCCAGAAGAAGATCCAATTGTTCTCTCTCATTACAAAAGAGAATTTCTTGCTCCACACATCTTCTCATCACCATCCGTTACTTCCAGAGATGGCAAATTTCTTGGATGAAGTACTATGTTTGCTACTGCGATCAAAGCTAGTTGCTGAAGATTCCCAGGTACTCTCATCTGTACCATCTGACTTTAAGCAGATAGCTAAGCTCTTGCTACACAGAGCCACTAGCATTGCATTGTCTCAAAAAGATCTAGGCATGGTCCGGGAGGAAGACTGCAACAACGCTAACAAGTCACTTGAAGAAGCTTAACATGATATGCAGAAAGCAGAGGCTATCTATCATCCATTCGAGGAGCTGAATGAAAAGGAGCAGGCACTCCTTAGAGAAAATCAAGAGCTCAGGAATGAAGTCCATAAGCTTTCCGAGTTCATAACAATCTACAGAAGAACTTTGAGTCTCTTTCTCACTCTTTCGTACGTTTAAGTTAGTCATTCATGACAATGGGGGAAGAGAATCAACCTGCCCAGGGAGGTAGAGGAAGGAAGAGAAAATAATTACCTCCCTTCACAAGTCAAGTTCCAAAAAAGGACACACCTTCTGAAGAACTCGTGGTTCCAGAAACCAGAGTTAAAACATCAACAAGGCTCAAAAGTATAGTAACTAGAGGTTCCAAGGCCCTTTTTATAACTGAAGGAGATAAGCCTTCTGGACAACGAGAAGAAAAGGAAGAAGGAGAAATTCATGGTCATGAAACCTGTAAGTCTCTAACAAACTTCAACAATGATGATGATGAGACTGACACAGATGAGCATCCACTTAACAAGAGAATAGAAGTGGATAGCCTTCCCGAACCACCACTAGTTGCTAAACCAGTCAGTGCCAGAACTCCTTCTGGAAATACCAAATCGATCCAAGGTGGATCTTCCAGCACAACCCCCAGAAAGAAAGTAGAAGTGGAGAAAGGTCTGAACAGAAAATGGAGCAGGGATTTACAGTTCGGTAGAGTTCAAGAGAAAGAACAAGAAAGACCAGTTGATGCCCAGATTGAGTATGTCAAGACTAATAACAGCCAATCAGCCTATAGATGCACACATCTTCAGAATGGTTACTGGTTACTTGAGCTACAACATTTGCTACTTAACAAGAAGTTTCCAGAACCTATCTACAATCAAATGATGGTATGGAGAACCAACAAGCCTACATTGCTAAACCCAACAAATACTCACAAGTGGCTTGATTTTGAGGTTTATGTTAGGACTGAGGACCCATTGGATTTTATCTATCCTTATCCCAAGCCCGATGAGATACACAAGACCACGAAATTGGATGGTACTCTCAGCAGACAGGATAGTTTAGGAGTTGAACCTTATGAGTCATTTTACATGACAAAGGAACAATACCTGGATGACATTGTATACTTGGAAGAAATTTACAAGTATCATCAGTTATCACTGCTGAAGGTAAACCACGCATGGATATGGGGTAAATACCTTTGGGTCAAGAACTTTCTTAAGTCTAACAAATACCCTGCCAAAACATACAAGGACGTTTGTGAGCTAGCCAGAAAGACAGAGCTCTCTGTCAGATAGTTACGTTATGAATATGCTGAAGACTGCAGGAGGGTTGACACCCATTGATCCAGATAGGTGCTGAAGAACTTGAGGTTTCTGAACTTAAGTTAATTTTGAAGATTTGAAGACTAGTTTATTAGGATGTTTGCTTGGAGCTTGGATTCTCTTGTTGTCCTAATTTACTTAGTAGTTTTTGTAAACACTTTGTTGAATTGATCTTTATTGTTCAATTATTTGTAAACGTTATCTTGGGCTATAATATTCTTTATGATGATCTTACACTCAGAAACCTTCTATAAAAGATAGCTTGTCAGCAAAGATCACTCCTTGTGATTTGGTTGATGTTTACTTTCTGCATTTAATTTATCTGATTGTAAATCATTTGAAATGACTAAGTGGTGGATTGTTTTCACATCCATATTTGTAATAGGACTTTTAAGATAGTCATGGTTAACTGATCAAAAAGGGGGATTTTTTTTAGAAATATCTGTTAGTATTTTTGATCAACACCATATGATTTATCTTTTGTACAGAAAGGTGACTAGTACTCTTGGTTCACTTGAACATTGTAAAACAGGAAATCACTTAGTATGTTGGTCTAGTTAAACTTGTAATAGGATTTTTAGGTCTCTGAATGTAATTTTATATTTTGAAGAAGGCCATGAAGAAGGATCCTAGCAAGGGATTTTAATCGAAGATTTGAAGACTGGAGAATGCACAAGTTTGATGAAGACATAAGGGTTAGTCTCCTTAGATAGACTATGTCCATAAAGCATAGCGTATAATGCAAATATTATACATAAACATGTCTCTGAACATATGACATCATCGAGTCAAGGAGCATGTTAGCTTTCAGAAAGGCTCATGCGTCCGTTGAGACTACAAGACACATGACAAGAAATAGTACAGTTTATTAAATGCACCAATAGAAAAGTCGATCAAACCATAGTCCTCTCTGAAAAATGAGAAAGGGACTTCTAAGTACTCATTTCGAGATATCAACGAATTGAATTCTGAGAAGGTCTAACAGATACTATTCGAACGACTCTCAAATTCATCTATAAATATCACCATGTAGAAGTTGAGAAATATACACACGAACTACGCTCATATTTACATATCAAGCAAGTATTCTCTCAAGCATTCATACTACCATTCTCCAAGCTTCCTTTTGAGACTAACAAGCTCGAAGAATCTCTAGTAGTTCTAAGTGCCCTGAACCTATATCAAGAGATTGTTATTCTACAGAACGGATACCAATTACTTGGGCCAGTAAGGAGAACCTACCATATACTAAATAAGTATATTAATTAGTGTAATCTCTTAAAGCTCTCTGAAAAGCATAGTAGAAAATTTATAAGAGAAGCTTACCTGGCAATCAACATATAACCAACACCATCAAGGTGTGAGTACATGAAGTACTTGGTTTGGGAAATCAAGGAAAATCTCCAACGTTATCTTGAGTACATGAAGTACTTAGCTCAAGGAGCTAGGGAAAAACTCAGGGGGGAACATTTATTTGCAAACCATTTGTTTATAGGGATCTTAGAATAGGACTTATTGTAAGGTGGGCTCAATTGTCTGTTATAGTGAATTCCAGGTCTGAGAAAGGCCGAGTGGATTTTTTGGAGGATTACGCCACCTCTAGATACCACTATAAAATGTTGTGTTAGTTACTTTATTGTTATTTACTTTCCAGTATTATTCACACACACATACATTATTACTGCTAAGCACAATCACGTTTATCTATCGCTTAAAATCTTCTACTCTCTGAATCAAAGTATTAGAAACCTCCCAGTTTCTGAGAAAGACTATTCGAAAAAAGTTTGAAAAGACTATTCACCCCCCCCCCCCCTCTAGTCTTTTCCTTTGCCGTTATCTGGACAAACAAGTGGTATCAGAGCATGAGTTTCCAAGCCTTCTGCACAGAACCTCGATCCACCAGATAGGTAGAGGTTTTGTCGCTTTATGAGGATGTTTTAATTGTGTGTTAATTGTGCAAGTATGTCTCTGAGTGATGCTCCGTTTCTTAAACCAGAGAATTACAAGAAATGGAAGAACAACATGATGCTGCATCATGAAGCAATCATTGATGAGATGATCTATGTCATCAACGAAGCACCAATCCAAATCAGACAGCTCAAACAAGTGTTTGGAGTATCTGATGGTCGGAGAAACACTGATGTTGAAGGTAGTGATACTTCTACTAATGATAGTGGTCGTGATGCTGCTGGAAAAAATGAATATGAAGACAAACCTCGTAAACTCTGGACATCAGAAGATGCCAAGAGACACTAGGGATGGTCAAGCTCGTAACATCTTGATTCAATCGACACATGAGAATATACAGTGCAAACGGTGGTGTGCAAAGACGACAAAAGTTGCCTGGCAATTGATTGAAGAAATCTGTGCCACAACTTAGAAAATCAAAGAAAATAAGTTCGATGTTCGAAAGTTGAAATTCCAAAACTTCAAACAGAGTCCCACTGAAACTCTGGAAGAACTTGATTTTCGGTTTACTACTCTCATGAGTGATATGGCTACACTTGGAGAAAGTGACAAATATTCAAATTATGAGAAGGTGAAAACCATCGTCAGAAGCTTGAACCATAATTGGGAGCATACCCAGTACTTTATTATAACCAGGGAATTCCCCAAATCACTCTAGTGGAACTCTTTTCACATTTGGCCACTATAACTATGAGATAACCCAACGTGGTTTAGCTGCAGTAGAAAAGTTGCAAAGTGTTGCTTTAGTTACCCAAGGTACCTATTTAAAGAAGGATAACAAGGAAGTGTCTGAAGAAAATGCTCTTGCAATGCGTCACATGAAGAAATATGTGAGTCAAGAGATTGAAAGGAGAAAAGCAAAAGAGAAGCTGAAGAACCATCTCGGCCCAAACCTACCATCAGTACAAGAATATCCAAATGAACAACCCTGCTCAGAAAGCCGGTAGTACTGAAGTTGCTAAAGTTGGAAATAATATATGCTTCTATTGTCAAAAATCCGATCACTTCAAACGTGATTTTCCAGATTTTAACAAGCTTAAGACGGGAGACAAAAAGGAGAGAAGAACATTCAAGAAAACTCGGAGGGCATTGCTCACTGAAGAGAAAAAGAACATCCAAATTCAACTTGATGCTCTGGATATTGAGTTAGATTCTGAAAGTGAGGATTCAGAAGACTCAAAGTTACCATCACCAGAATTGTGCGGGATAACTCACGATGTTATCGATTTTTGTTTAAAGAAGAATGATCCGTGTGGAGTTGCTAAGATTGTAGGTCCTGACATCTGCAACATTGAAGAATGCCTTATGGCTGATGAGGTAATAAACACATCACAATTCTTGTTTTATGAAAAAGATGATGACGACATTAAGGATTTGGAATTGGTCAAGAGTGAACTTGATTGATATGAGAGTGAATTTTTGGTTGTTGAGTTAAAGACCAATGTTCTGGAAGAATGCAAAGAAACTCTTGAAAATGAGATTTCTAATTTGACCAAGGTATATGTGATTAAAGACGTTGAAATAGCATATCTGAAATCTCAGATATCGGAGAATGAAAATTCTCATGAGCTAGCCTTGAATAAGCTAAATGTGAAGTTGAAGAAACTTCTTTCTGATAATGAAGAACTCAGAAAGAAAGAAGTATCTTTCAAATCATTTGTCAAAGCTAGTGACACTCTCAACTAAGCAAAGTAAGATGTTTTGGTCAAGGTTGGGGATGTCTTGTAATTGGGTAGGACCCGACCCTAACCTAACCCGAACTCGTATGAACCCGATAATATATTTAAATACAGGTACATGCTGGGTTCTATACCCGCACCTATCCACCACCCAACTCGTATAAAAACCCAACCTGCTCGAATATTCGACTTGTAGCCCACCCGACCGAACCCAGACCCGACCTAAAGTGCAACCCGAGTCTGGTCCTATCCAAATTTCGATCTGTTTATGACCCAAACAATTTTTGACCAATTTCATGAGCCAGTCCAAATTTCGATCCGGACACAACCAGCCAGAATTTCAACCCGTTTCTGACTCGGCACGAATTTCAACCCGGTCCGATTTCAACTAGTGCCTAATCCAACCTAAGAAAATGGATGCCACAAAATTAATTAATGTGATGCATCAATAGATTCAAACAAGGAACTTCTATTATTTGGCATAGTGTGAGTCTTGTGCAAATCTAAACTAAGTTCATGAAACAGAATGTAGTCTAAGGACTCTAATCTCTTGTGGTCATTCAGGGTACGGTTACAGTGGAATAATAGGTAGGCCGGCTCTAAACAGATTCAGAGCAGTGGTATAGACGCACCACCTTCAGGTTCAATTTCCAACCCTACATGGGATCGGGGCCGTTTATGGAAATATTTGGAAGGCCAAAGCAGTTGTGAGCCCTCAGCACACTGCGCCAAGGAAGGGCCAAGGCCCCAGTCCCGACAGGGAACACAATTGATAGGCAGCCTGGAAGGGCCACAATCTTCCACGAGCCCACCGTGTCGCCTAGCCTCGGATAGTACATGCAAGAGGAGAAGAAAGCGTGGGAATGGAAGGAATCCCCTGGAGAACTGTACCTAAGGGCCAGCAGGACCGTGGTATTCCCTTCTATAATATTAGAATAACCGAAGATTAGGTACTCACATCATATGTTTTCGAAGCATGTGTTATCATGGTACAATATGTGTCTTGCTATGCCTCTGGGAGGATTTGTTTTGGTCTATCGAGCCTGCCTTCTAGAGTACCTATCATTTGATTGTTGAGCATGTTTGGGTATGATGAGTATATTTGTCTGTTGAGAAAGATCAAGTGTGACGTGTAAATTTTTCCTAGAAAAGAATGCACCTACATGTTATTTTGTTTTTGGAATATGAAAAAGGGCATGTATGATTCAATGCGTTCGGAAATGACAAAATGAGTATGCGCTCGTATCGATGGGCAACTCACCGTCAAGATCAGATTCTAAGTAGGATGATGGACACTTTTCCTAG
>JAYMSP010005953.1:0-12605 GCA_036897095.1 Plantago elongata | reverse complement strand
TATGTGAGATCATAGTACATATGCGTGAGAACATAGAAAATACAGTAGAAAACAGAATGCAAAATAATGTGTAGAAAAACAGAGCACAAAATGACTATCAGGTTTTGAATGAAAACATAGGTATTATTCTTGAAAACATAAGTAATATTCTTGAGAACATAACATAACAGAATAAACATAGAAACGTTCTATACCTTTTTTTTTCTTTCCGATTTGAGTTGATATTTGAGGTCAGATCTTGAATAAAAACACTCTATAATCCTTATGCAAGCATGACTACATCTTCTAAATGCATAAACAACAATAACATCAATGAATTATCGTTAAAACTTTATTGAAGCACGATTACACCATGTGAATGCATAAACATCAACAAAAACGATGAACATTAACTTCAAGATATTGTTGAGATCATAAGATATGTATGTGGGATCATAGTACATATGCATGAGAATATAGAAAATACAGTAGAAAACAGAATGTAAAATAATGTGTAGAAAAACAGAGCACAAAACGACTGTCAGGTTTTGAATGAAAACATAGGTATTATTCTTGAGAACATAGTTAATATTCTTGAGAACATAACATAAACAAAATAAACATAAAAATATTTTATATCTCTTTTTTTTCCAGATTTGAGTTGATATTTGTGGTTAGATCTTGAATAAAAACACTAAATGATCCTCGTGCAAGCATAATTACACCTCGTAAATTCATAAACAACAATAACATGAATGAGCTACAATCAAATCATGAAAATATAGGCGAATATATCTAGATCTACAATTTTTCAAACTTGATTTTTCAGATCTAAATTTGAAGTTTTTTTGTCATTTGAAACATGAGTTAACTATGTTTCAGTATGTAATCAATCATTATATCAACTATATAGCTTCATTTATCAATCAATCGGTTGAAAACATTGAAAAAAATCACAGATTCAAAAGAATCATGTCTAACCTTTGTATGCTCTCATTTTTTCTGCAGATTTTTGAAGAAATAGATGTTGATGTTGATGATTGATCTAGTCATAACATTTTTTCGTTGAATTTACAGTCGAATTGAGATGTTTCTATGAATAATTTTAGAGAGAGAAAGTAGTAAGAGAAAGAAAAACAGAAATAAATGGTAAATTGGTATTTTTTATTAGTTTATAGCATATATACATCGATCCGTATCATAGACCGTCCGACCCGCATTTTTGCTCTTGAGTTGGGTGCTTTTGACAAGTGATTTTTTATTAGGGTTAATATGTAATATATATAAAAATTATGTTTTTATGTCTCTATTTAGAGTTATTTCTTAGAAAATTTATTTTATTTCTTTTAATTCAATTTATTTTAAAATTTATTGTAAACTATCCCAATCTCAGACTGAGACACCTTGAGTGTAAGAGTGCACCCAAAGTAAACCAACTCCAGATAATAACGTCAACAGATGAGTGCTTGTGTACATATAAATACCTCATTCAAACAATTTCCCTTTCTAGTTTGGCATACCAAGCAATCATCTCCAATTCGTATTCACTTTCACCTAGATTTCTCAATCCAACCTAATTGACGATCATGGACGACAATCCAGTTCCATCGCCTCCCAATTCTTACTCCGCCGTGGTTTTGGGCGGCACCTTCGACCGGTTACACGACGGTCACCGTCAATTCCTCAAGGTTTTCTGATTGTGTGCCTCAATCTGTAAATTATGTTCCATTTTCCAATATATTTACGAAAAGTGATTCGACAGTGTGTGTTTGATTGTGCAGGTTGCAGCAATGGCAGCAAGGGACCGGATCGTGATTGGCGTTTGCGATGCCCCAATGCTCACTAAGAAACAGGTAAGCCATAGATTAGAACTGAAAAGGAAGTTTGTTGAATCGGATGATGATGAATTATAACTTACAAAGCATGTTTGTATTCGAATTGCCATATGTTTACGTTTACGCTAAGTATTCCGTCCAGTTTTATTTATGCTTTCTGCTTTGATGATCACTTGTTAGATGTTAGATTCTTATAATCATATAGAATTAGGATGTTGCAAGCAATTGGTTGATTGTCTCATCAATTCGTATGAAGTTAAGCATGTTAGAATGTAACTTCACTGAATATGCTAAACTTGTGAACCTAGAGCTTCCTGGGGACATCATGTGTGATATTTTTCTGCAAAATGACATTTAAGGCAGTGCGATGTCATTATCTTCTGCCCTCTGGTCGTTCAAAAAAAGATTTCAACTATCGCGTTTGAGATTGACCAATATGCTTTAGTCTCCTGCTTGATTCAATTTAATTCTGTTTGTCTACTAACAACTGGTAGACTTATGTTTTCAAAGTTGTTTGCAGCATGCAAATCTGATAGAGCCAATTGAAGTAAGAATAAAGAATGTCCACCAGTACATTAAGGTAATTGTCTCTTCTGAATGAGATGCTTTTTGTGCTCATTCTTAAAGTCAGTTTAAGAGTTACTGTTGTCTGTTTTTATGTGTATTAGAATACCTACTTGTAATATTCCAGGTCATGTGAATGTGAAGTCTTGTATATCATATGAGCAGACTCAGATATATGTTATGTGAAGTGTTGTATCTATGCAAAGTGTCTGTATTTGTATGTATTAAGTATTAAGGTTACCTCTTATTATTTGTTACTGCAAAACATGTCATGACGATAAACTCATTTCTTGTAATATTTATTGTGCAGTCTCTTAAAGCCGATCTGTTTGTGCAAGCAGAACGACTTGTGGATCCATATGGTCCATCTACCATTGACTACAAGTTGGAGGCCATAGTGGTCAGGTCCATACTGTACTAGCATGCATATTCCATTTCTTTTACAAATTCAGTTCCTCCCGACTCTTGTTTTTCATGTTTCCTTCTCTGTTACTTGTTGTGGTCCTGTGGGCTATAGTTTATAGATCTACGTTTGATGAGCATGAAAGGATACCACCCTATGGCTATAGTCTATAATGAATGTTAAAATGACCCACTACAGTGAATATAGAATACCATCACTATCTGGTTGAGAATGATGAACCCAACAGATTAACTGATGTTATACTGATATACAAATTTCTCCATTTGATAAGCAGGTAGATTCTCTAGCAAAAATTTGGTAACTAGTTCAAACTTCTCTGGGGTGAGGCTGAACTATATGCCAAACTTTGCTTCTAGTTGTCAAGTGTTTGCTTTTTTTTGTGAAGAATGGCTTATCCAAATACGGATACTATTGCTAGGCCATGGCCAGCAAGTATTGCTTGGCATGAAAAAGTCAATTCTTTTTCCAGTATCATATTCTCTAGTAGGAGAAATTCAAAAAGCATCGTGTAAAGCTTATTTTCTGTAGCTTATGTACAAAAAATTTCGTGGAATTCTTGACCAGGTACGGACAGTAAAATGACACTGACTTACTCTCTACACCCTGCAAATTAAATCTATCAGTAACACAAAATTGTCCATTGGTGTTTTTTGAATTTCCGTGCAATAATAAGCTCACGCATTGTGTGCTACAGTAAAGAAACATATCCCGGAGGACTATCAGTCAATAAGAAGAGGGCTGAGAGGGGTCTACCGCTACTAAAGGTGTCAATTCTTTTTAACTGTGATACATTACCTGAGTGATATTTTGTACATGTATACCTGACGTTGGAATTTTTTCAGATTGAAGTTGTAGATTTAGTTCCCGAGGAATCTGGGAATGGAAAATTAAGTTCATCGGCATTGAGGAGACTTGAAGCTGAGAAACTTAAGGTGCTTCAACTTCAAGGTCGTCTTTAATTCTGAGATCAGTGGATGAGGCATGATAATTCTTTAAGTGCTCATAGGAGTTGAATCCTTTTCTCCTTGAGTGCGGGGGTATTAATGCCTAGGTATAGTATCCCTATTCCACATGAACTTATGAAATATCACATCTGCAAATTGGAATGTAATTTTGTTGTATACTTGTATGCCGTATGCTATTGTTTGTGTACATCTGAACTTGGTACAGAGAATATAGTGGTTAGTAAATGATTCATGATGAGATTTGATTACCTTTACCGTTCTCTATGAATGAAGTTCAACGTTGGTAAAATTTCAGTCGTGTCTCATGGATAAGCCCATGGATATGATTTTGTAATGGTCATGTCATCACTATCATCACGAATGTGTGTAAAAAACATAAGGCTACTATAACCCTAAAAACCACTACGGAGGTGATGTTTTTGCGACAGGTTATTTTTTCCGAAGTGGTCCAGTATTATGTTTCTACTGATCTCCTCCTTGTGAGTTATGATAACACTAGACAGACCGTCACTGGTTTCATGTAGTGAAATCAAATTATATGCTCTCTTGTGGATTTGTGAACAAATCCGTTGTTACTTTTAATTACACAAATCACTTATGCGACTGGATTGAACTAGAAAACTCAAGCAAACGACGCAATTACAAACAAAAGTTGGATAACAGAGCAATTAAACAAAGAATGCAATGATTTATGTGCATACTACAAGGAGGAACTGTGAACATCTAGCTATATCATACTCAAACATGCTACAAGAAAAGATTCGCTAAATCATTCAACTATTTCCTGATTTAACCATTTCAAACTGACGAAGCTGAAACTCACTAATCAACACGAGTATTAGTTGAGTACCCGTGGATTAGAGTGAGTTGATTGTAGGATCTCTTGTCAAATGATCTTGTTTTGTATATCTTTAAGAAAAATTCAACCATGATCTCATCTTCTTACTCCATATGTAACATTATATCTCGTATTCATTCATTATATCCCATGAGCTGCTCAAATGTACTTCACCCTGATTGAGTTACTCAATTCTCCACCTTACCTTGATTGATCTCTTTCAATGTTTAGTAATCTAATTAAACAAATAATTATTTTATCCCTCAATATACTTCATCCATAATGCCATGAATCTACAGAAATAAAGTACTTATTACTATTATAGATATAAACTCAAACTCAATTCCATACAAGATGGAAATCTTCATTTGGTACTTAAACAACTAAAATGAAGGTGCAAAAGCTTCTCTTTTCCTTCATTTTTTTAACTCACTAGCTAAGACCATCTGGATTCTTTTACTTTTCCACCATCTTTTCATTTCAATTAATTAAACTTTGATCAAATGAAGAAACCCCAAAATCAAAAATGGAGTCGTTTACCAAATGGCGCGATGCCATCTATAAATCACCTTTTTCTTCTCCTCTCTATATAAACCCAAATCTCTCACTGAAACTCTGCAACTTGAGAAAACCCACCCTCCCCACCTTATCCCCCAATCCACCTCACCATCATGTGCACTCTCCAGAAACGCGGTGACCTTTACATCCTCACCATCACCGGCTCCGACGAGCACCGTCTCAACCCGACCCTAATCGACTCCATCCGCTCCGCTCTCACCCAAATCAAATCCGACTTTCAATCCTCCCCCAAACCCTCCGCCCTAATCACCACCGCCTCCGGCAAGTTCTTCTCCAACGGCTACGACCTCAATTGGGCCCTCTCCGATCCGATTCGGTCCAAACTCATGTCGAGGAAGCTCCGACTGCTAGTCTCCGACCTACTTTCGCTCCCCATGCCCACAATCGCGGCCGTGACCGGCCACGCGGCGGCGTCAGGGTTTATTATAGCGTTGTGTCATGATTATTTGGTGATGCGGAGTGATCGGGGGTTTTTGTATATGAGTGAGATGGATATAGGGTTGAAGTTGCCTAGGTGGTTTGTGACGGTGTTGAGGTGTAAGATTGGGGATCCGAAGGTGTGGAGGGACGTGGTGTTGACGGCGAGGAAGGTTACAGGGGAGGTTGGGGTGGAGATGGGGATTGTGGATAAGGCGTGTGTGGGGGCGGAGGAGACAGTGGAGGAGGCGGTGAAGTTGGGGGTGGGGTTGGTGGAGAGGGGGTGGGATGGGAAGGTGTATGGGGAGAATAGGGAGACGGTTTTTGCGGATGTTTTGGATGTGCTTGGGGAAGATGAGACGGTTGGGGATTTTGGGGAGGGTTTTGGTAAGAATGTTTCTAGATTGTGATGGGGAAGTGTTAGGTTATATTTGGATTATACTGTAAAAGTTACATTGGATTGTGCATGATGTTGCTGCAAAAATGTATTGCTTGTTGTTGTGAAATATATAAGAGGCTTATCAACGGGCTAATATCGTGTGACTTTCAGTAAGATGCTGTTACTATGAACGCAATCTGATGTTCTTGTGAGGTTGTTTAATTTCTGAGGTTTTGAATAATGTGTTACTATTTATGAGTGGCTTCTTGGTAATATTAGTTTGTATTGGAAGATTAATCAGAACTAAAATGTTTAGAGATGCTTTTTGTTTTTTTTTTTTTTACCTCAGCTTGTTTTCTATGATAATTTATTTCTGTCAGTGTAACTATTGGTTCTGATACCGTCCAGGTTTTACGCCATTTACTGTTAAAGTTTCCTCCTTTTTCATTGCCTAGATTAGGTACCTCCCATAATTCGAGTATTGGTCTTCGTCTGATTAACTAATTCCTCCATTTTATTTTATGGTTAAAATTAAAAATTAGTTTTTATAGACATTAATAAAATGCCCAAATATAATACTCTACTTACGAAATGTATCATTATTTTTACACGTCAACGTATTTAATGAAAATGAATTCACACATATATTTGAAGTTACGGAACCCAGAACCTTTTCAACGCAATTTACCAACTTATATTATAGGAGTCAATTGAATTGATTTTTTTGTACTTTGATGATAAATTGTTGATTATGGCATATTCTACTTAATTTTAACCGATTGAATTCATGCTTTACAATTTTTTGTGACAAGGTTGGATAAAATATGACTTTTGTTGATTTTCTTAATAATTAAATATGACTTTTGTTGATTTTCTCAATATTCGTTTTACTATAAATTAAATTTAAATTACAATATTAATAAATAATATCTAAAGACGAATCTTTATTTTAATTCAAAGATAGACCTATATTTTTAAGAAAGTTATTAATGTTATTAATCAAAACACATACACTATCGACCTTCGAATTTTTTATTTTGCAACAAAATTTATTTCGTTGACAACAGAGACGTTTTAAATATAATGAGAATGTTTAGTCCATAAATATTATTATATAATTTTGTTCAACATATTAAATTTGTTATTAAAATTATTGATGATCGAATGAGAAAATCCACAATAAAATTTAAATTATATGAAGAACAACAGTAAAAACTCCATAAAGGAATAAGCGGCCTTATAGTCATAAAAAAACTCCGGTCCCAACTTGGAACCAGTTATAAATAATAATAAACTCCACATTGTCATATTTCACGACTTTCTTCGATCCCGCCTTAAGTAAATATACAAATAAATGACAAAATATTCAATAATATCTATTAATATATTTGATTTTCATTTTAAAATTTAATATGTAAAATACTTATCTAAAGTTGTTTGAGATAGTAATTTTAACTTTTGAGTAGTAAACCTATCTTTTAGCGTCCATATAAATAGTAGTTCATCTATATATGAACTTTTTTGTTGGACTAATATTTGTAGCTTGTCAAGTTAGTACTTATATATTTTATTCAATAAATATAATATCTAAGTTATGCATACTATTTTATTCTACAAAAATATTTTTTTAGTATAAATCTCTACTTTGGAATAAACTCTATATGAATAATTTTTTTTCGATCCTGACGACACTGTATGGAGTTTTTACTTTAGGAAATTGAAGCGGGTAAAAAAAAAAAAGAAATTTGAATGGAATTGAAAATAGAAGTTGTAAGGTTCGCAAAAATTCCTCGTGTATCCAAAATTTTTAGTTAATATTAATTTTACTATTTCGCACGAGCAAAAATCTACGTAAGTAGATTGGGTCGAATTTAGAATTTTAACGCCGAGCGGATTCGACGTTAAATTAAGAATTAGGAATATATTAATAAAATAATAATAAAAATAATAAAATAAAAAATTATTATTTTAATCTTGTTCACTGATCATGTTCACTGATATTGTTACTGATCCCGTACCCTGACTTAGTTACTGATCCTGTTTACTGATACTGTTACTGAACCTGCATATTAATCTTGTTTACTGATCTTCATGCACTGCATTGCACGAAAACTATTTTCCAGAAAATGCAACCACACACAAAAAAACTGTTTTGGGAAACCGTTGACATACTGTTTAGCTGGGTGATGTCACCTGCAGAACTACTGTATTGTTACTGTTACTGTCGCCGAGTGGGATACCATGCCGCGACCCTATACTGTTACTGTTACTGTCGCCGGGTGGTTTACCAATGCCGCAATCTTGCACTATTACTGTCGCCGGGTGGGATACCATGCCGCGATCCTATACTGTTACTGTCGTCGGGTGGTATACCAATGCCGCAATCTTGCACTGTTACTGTCGCCGGGTGGGATACCATGCCGCGATTACTGTTACTGTTCTCGTTTGCAGTTTTCCCACTGTTAAAAAATAACTGCCTGATCAGCATTTGTGTTGGTTTGCCATATTATTGCATTCATACGCATATTCATGCATGCTTGACTATCCTCACTGAGTCCTAGTGACTGACACTCTCCTTGTTTCAATAATCCCGCTTTCCCAGATTTTGAGCACGAAGAAAGGGTTGGGTAGCTAGCAGACATACTCGGATTGTTTTCTGCTACTGACATAGTAGTATAAATGTGTGTTTTCCTGTGTTCAATTGTATGTATGTATGTATGTATGTATGTATGTATGTATGTATGTATGTATTTGGAATATTCGGCACAACCCTTGACGTCTGAACCAGACCCGGGGCGTTACAGAGAGTGGTATCAGAGCCAGGTTTGGACCAATAGGAATGTGACGTATTTCCAAATACTGACTCCTATAATATTTTCTAAAGTGGGGGTGGGGAGAGACACGTAGCTATGCACTATTATTATCTATATTACTGACTTCGACAGATATACGAAACTTCCTTTATAGTAGTTGTACCATTTTGGGGTAACCGAAGCCCATACTGAGAAAGTGCTTACCCATCAGGTGACGGAACGTCGTGAGGCCGAAATAAGAGCCAAAACTCGTAGTCGTGAACGTGTTCTCTATGCCTTCCTATTGTTCCTACTAGGCCTTTCTGTTTAGTTGCGCATAGGCGTAGCACTTGACCTAACTTTAGGATTGTGAGTTAATAACCAAATGTGATGTTCAGGTCTGTTCAGTTTACTGCCTGCCTTTCGACCCCTGTGCCTGCTCTCTGTTTAGAACTGTCTGAAGTTAGTGATCGCCAACCGAAACCTGTCGTTTGACCTTAAATGGTTATCCGCCACTTGGCATCCGTATCTGCTATTGTGTTCCGCCATTCGGCATTCACATTTGACCTTGTTAACCACTCCCGGCACCCACAGATACCGGAGGACAGCCCGGAATTCCACGCATCCATACCAGCAACGTTCCCTGGCTCCGCGATACGTTTCTTCTGAGGAAGAAGACTCGGTTGAAGACTTGAGTCAGGACTGATACAGCCCGGACGACAGAGAATTAAAGCAGCCCAGGACAGACAGAAGTCCTACGCCGATCGACGACGGAAACACTTGGAGTTCGAAGAGGGTAACCAAGTGTTCTTAAAGATTGCTCCGAGGAACGGAATTAAGTGAATTGGGAAAGGAGGAAAGCTTGCTCCTCGGTATATTGGACCGTTTGAGATTACTAAGAGAGTGGGACCAGTTGCGTACGAACTGGCACTGCCACTAAACCATACCGGAATCCACAACGTATTTCATGTTTCCCAACTGAAGAAATACCATCCCGACCCTGAGCATATCATCCAACCCACATAGGTGAAACTCGAGGAAAACCTGACCTATGAAGAAAAGCCACTCCGCATCTTAGATACCCAAGTAAAGGAGCTTAGGACCAAACAGATGCCTATGGTCAAGATTCTATAGCAGAATCACACCCTTGAAGAGGCTACTTGGGAAAAGGAAGATGAGATTCGAGAAAAATATCCCTACCTATTCCTAGAAGATAGGTCGAATTTGGTGGACCAAATTCCCTAAAGTGGGGGAGAGTGTAAGGTCCGCCAAATTTTCTCGGTTTTCGGTAAATTAATAAAATATTAATTTTATTATTTCGGACGAGTAGAAAAATCTCGTAAATAGGTTAGGTCGTATTTCGTATTTTAACGCCAAGCAGATTCGACGTTAAAATAGAAATCTAGTTTATTTCGAATAAAATAATATTAAATATTATAAAGTAAAAATTATTTATTTTATTTTTCCGATGGCTCGAGAATGACTCGATAAATGTCTGGAAAGTGATTTGCAATTTTTCCGGAATTTATTTATGAGCCATTTGGTAGCCAGAACGAACCAGTTATATATCATAGAGAAAAGACCAGAATAACCTTACTTCCCATTTCCTTCCTTTCACCAGCCAAGGGTATTTTCGGCATTTCCCACCTTTCTTCTTCCCCAAATCATTTGAACGGGAAATGGAAATTACAGTGCCATTTATCGGCTCCAATTCACGCCCAATTCCGTTTTCTTCCTCCTCTCTCTGTTTTCCCTTCTCCGTCCACGCCTCTCTTCTGCACCAATCCGAGCGTGCCACACCGGAATTCCCTCGTGCCACCCACGTCCCTCACGTCGCCCACAGTTCGGCCTCCTCGAGCCGCCAAACACCGCCTCCGCCACCGAATTAAAGGAACAGAGAATAGGAGGATAAGAATCGAACCACGAGGAACTCACGGACAGGAACCAATCGACGCGACCAAAAGGAGGAGGAGCAACGTGGCTGATTTCTCAGCCACCAGCTCCACCGCCTTCACCGCCTCTACTGCCGCTGGTACCCTATAAATAGGGGCTTTCGGTTCAATTCTCTCCTCACACCACTCTCTTCTTCTTCCTCTCTCAGTTTGCTCTATGTTCGCTCCATTTCTCCTCTGTTCTCCCCATTTTCCGGCGAGATCCGCCACCCATCGCCGCCGTACTCCGGCCAAGCCCCACCCTCTGCCGAACACTCCCAAAATCCGGATAGTGTCGTTCATTCGACCGAATCCCGGTAAAATTCTCTCGATCGAATTCGATAAAAGTCGAATAAACGAACGAGGAATTAGTTTAATATTATTATTCGCCGCGTCGCTCGTCAACCCCGCTCGATACGTCGTTATTCTGCTTGTCGCTCGACGTGCACTGGGTTAGCGCTATATTATTTTATTATTATTTTTTTATCGCTAATTATTGTTCAGTAGAAATTAGCGTTAGATAATTACCGTTAATCTTAATTAGTTAAAATTATCGTTAATAAATAGTTATTGTAATTAATTATTGTAATTAGTTAATTATCGTTAGTTATCGCAATTAATTCTCGTTAAGTTAATAATCGTTAATCTTAATTAGTTACTATTAATTAATGTTAAAGATTATCGTTAAAAATTAATTATTATAATTAATTAATTATTATAATTAATTACCACTAGTCAATTATCCTTAACCTTGATTAATTATCGTAAATTAAGGTCATTAGGATTAATTACTTCTCGGGTAATTAGCCTTAAATTATTAAGGGATAATTATTGTTACTTACGGCTTAATGATAATTATGAATTGCTAATAAAAATTAAGTTATACTGAATAAATGTCGGCTTGCCGTCGACTAGGAATTAAGAATATAATAATATTTAATGGTATACTGTTGGAAGATGGGATTATTGGACATACTTCTTGTCTGTAGTGGATTATCTGTTGAGAAATAAAATACCGAAGAAGTATTGGAAGCCGGATAGAATCTTACTGGATTAATAGAAATAAGTGCCAGATAAATAAACAGCTAAGCA
Organism: Plantago elongata; assembly: GCA_036897095.1. Lineage (NCBI taxonomy): Eukaryota > Viridiplantae > Streptophyta > Magnoliopsida > Lamiales > Plantaginaceae > Plantago > Plantago elongata. Next base: position 810 of record JAYMSP010005953.1, on the reverse strand, counting down.
TAATAACGCTAAAATATTATTAAATTATCAGGGACTCAAAATAGCATTATTACCTGTTTATCAGGATCTCCGGAAGCTCCTGAAGTAGCAGTTGTAAACGGTGAGTGATAGCGGGCCTTCGGCATCCGCCCTGGAAAAAGCTGTTCTCTTTCAATATCTTCCTCTTCCAGTACTCGTTTCTGCTCCCTTGCTTGCTTGCTTGTTTGATTTTGACTTCGTCCAGTACTTATTTCCGCCTACTTGACTGAGTGAGTGATAGCTGGCTTTCGGCATCAGGCCCTGGAAAAGTTAAAGTGCTATTATTCATTCCTCGTATTTCATCCCCGTACCTGTTTATCTGTCTGACACTGACTTCGACTCAGTTACCGATTTAGTTGACTGACTGTATAAGTGGTAGATAACCTGTACTTAGGGACACTTTATTAACGAGACATTTTATTACCCCAATTGCTGATTAGTATTGAGTAACGAGTTTTGTCTACGTATCCTGATTTCCGATTTAGGGTTCTAAACTACAGTTGGCCTGCACTTAGGTGACACTACCGGTCTAGCCTTGCCCTTTTATTGCTCCAATTGTTGATTCATACTGAATGACAGTGTATTCTGAAAATGTTACCATTTCCAAGTGATAGTGTACCTCTGACTGAAAACTATAGTGAACTGTGTCTAGGAATTACCGAGTGTTATTGACGTGAATTTGTATTAGTTCAGTGACCAAGTGACAGTGTACTGTGAAAGTGATATTAATTTCCAAGTGACAGTGTACTAAAGTGAAAGTGAATGCTGTAAATGTTTTATAGCTAGTGAAGT
>JAYMSP010005952.1:0-12607 GCA_036897095.1 Plantago elongata | reverse complement strand
TTGATGAATATTGCAGACTGAGGTGGAGAGGAGGATCGCAGAAAGGATGGAGACCGATGATCCGTTGAATGTTGAAGCGCAGGACAGAATCTTCTTACAAGTCAACCCACCAGACGAGAGGAGTCGAGTTTATGATGTGGGTAGTCGAGGAAAAGAAGTTGTGTCCAGCTTTTCCATTGTCCAGTCCACCTGATCACGAACTACCGGTCGTCATTACATACAGGAAGAGGTTGATAACATTGTGAATCCTCTCTAAAACGAGATTGATATGCTGAAGAGTACAGTTGAAACTGTCCAGGCCCGTACCGATCGTCAGTACGAAGAGATGAAGTGGATGATGGAACTCTTGACCCAAGGCCGTAATTCGTCTAATGATGCTCCTCCTTCTTCTTCATAGTTCTAGGTTTTATTATCCAAATACTACTGTTTCTATTCATTCAACTCGTTATTGTTCAGGATAATTACTTGTATACGAATATTAGATTTTAAATTCATTTATGACATTTTCGTGCAATCAAACGTTCTTTTCTGCATTTACAATTCTATTGGGTGATAATCAGGTTATATACGATCGAATTGGGTATTCATGAAATAAAAAAAATTAAAAATATGCCCATTTTAGCGATGGATAACATTTATCCGTCGCTAAATCCCCCGATCTAGCGACGAATAAATTATCCGTTGCTAGAATCTTAACAACGCCCGTTTTAATGACAGGCGTTGTTATCCGTCGCTAGACCGTCGACGAATCGGCCCTATTCTAGCGACGGATAAGGGCGTTGCTGGAACAGGCGATTTTTTTAGTGTCGGATTAATCTGAAACAGATCTGTAAGCTTCAGATTTGATCGTGGATTGACATATTATTGATCCAAGTCCGAAAAATTGGATCGGATTAATCCGATGCCCGTCTATATGTACATATGTAATTTGTCAGATTTCAACCGGTTTTGATTGGGTACTGTCCAATTAAAAACTTATATGATGCAATTATAAATTTTATATACAGATGTTTGAAAAAGTATAAGATAATTTTAAATTAATCATTTTATAAATTTTGGAGATTTAAATATATAATTTATAATTAATTATTACTATTAACTATCATGTTAGTGTTTTTAAATTTTCTTTAATGAGATATGTTTGTATATGTTTCTTAATTAAACGTTGAGATCCATACACTAGTTTTTTCTCAAATTACAAAGAGAGAATAGAGAAACAGTTTCTGGATAAAGAATGTAAAAGGAAAATGGCGCTAATACTCCACCACCACCATTCATCATCTTCTTCTTCATCTTTTCTCTGCAATAAACCCTTTCACTCAATAACTCACCCGAAATCCACCATTCTTTCCGTCAAATCTCAGCAGCAAGACCAAGAAAACCCATCTTCGAATAAACCCACCGGATTCGGGCCTGCTACGAAGAAGAAGCCAGCAAAGGGGAAGAGAGAAAGGGCTTCCATTATTCGACGTGAGCCGGTAGAGAAACCCAATTTTGCACCAACTCCTGAGCAAGCTGCTCGAGCTGAGGAGCTCAGGAAGAGTGAGAGTGCGTTTCAGCTTGCTTGGTTGGGTCTGGGTGGTGTTATTCTTGTTCAGGGCATTGCTCTTGCTGCTTCTGGTACTCTTCTTTTATCCCCAAGATTCAATTTATAGCTTTTCTCAAGTTCAGTTCAATTACTGGGAGTTTATTATTATATGATGTATTTTGTGGAATTGTGGTCAAGTATGCAAAAACGATCGAACCTTTACTTCTGGTACTTTTATTTGCGCCCCCCCCCCCCCCCCCCCCCCCAAAAAAAAAAAAAAAAAAAAAAAAAAAAAAAAAAAAAAAAAAAAAAAAAAAAAATAAAAAAAAATTCAATTTTAGCTTCTCTGAAGTTAATCCATTGTGTCCATGCGTGTATTTATATAAGTTATATTGGGGAAATGTGCTCAAGTGTGCCAAAAAGAATGGATTTTGGACCTTTTTAGGATATACAATATGTGTGTGTGTGAGTTTATGTTACTGACAGTAGGAGAGTTGTTATTTCTTTGTTATGGTTGAGGTAATTATGTATGCATACTTTGATGTGGTTTATTGATATTTGATCGGTTATTTGTTTAGGCTGTTTCCGCAGTTTAAAACTGTAAATTCTGAACCCCATTTGCCATTCAGGACCTATCTCAATGGCTGATTGATTATTGGTCAACATTTTTCTTTTGAGTTTACAAGCCGGCAATGAAAATTTAGGCCGTTTTCTTCATAGATTAACTTTCTACGGAGATGTTTATACTGTAAGGTAATAGATAGGTTGCACATTTTTTTAATTAAGACTTCTAGGTTTTGGCATTGTGTCTACTGGCTACACCCTTAGGCATGTAACGCATGAACTGTTGCGCCTGGACCTTATCATAGAGGTGTGCTGTGAAAGTCTTTCCATTTACCCTTTTCTAATTAGAGCAATACTTAGGACTGTCGATTATATTCTCAATCCTGGATATTGGGGAAGTAGAGAGGGCCAAGCATGTTGATGCTGTATTGTTTTATAATGATGGAGCTGAGTTCAGAATCATCATTTTGTTAAACTTATGAAGCCGTAGTTACTTGTATAAGTTCTCTTTTTAATCTCTATCTATTTCCTTGTCCAATTCTCTTGGTGCGTTAATACCTGTATTTGTAATTTATATTAGCAATGTTTTAGTAGAGCACATACACATGGCATGTTTGCAAATCAATGTTTGGACTAATATTTGCACCTCATTTTAGCAAATCCTGGATAATTGCCTGAGACTAATAATTGCATAAGGATGTAATGTACTGATGTAGAAGTAGCCAAGCTTAAAGTTTTTACCTTGCGTCACTTGAACACCAATTCATTCTTCCTGACCTGTAATACTCTCATGCCATCCTGAGGGATTTATGCCCTGTCTTAAGCTTAGAATCTACTGAGAGACTGCTTGTTAGGTCCTGAATCTTGATGGACACAATAAGGCTCGGATGATAAGAATGAAGGTAGGGTATTTTTGGCTTGTTGAGATGACCACTTGTATGTTATGTATTGATGAAACTAGATGGAAGGGAAAGAAATACCCAGATCTCAATGTGAGAAAGGAATCTTAAATTCTCTTTTCTGAACCAACAAACTTTGGAAGAGCGAAACCAAACGTACAAATGAACCAACTAATGTTAACTTAGTTAACAACAAACCCATGACTCATTTGCATAAGCAAAAAAGCTAATGTTTGCCATGACATTAGTTGTTTTGTGCAACCTGCACTTGATGCAGATTGCACTAATGAAGTTGCAATTACTCCTGCTTCACATTTTCAGTACATTTGTATCAAAATGACACAAGTGCCTTCCATATCGTACTATATAGCAAGGGGAAGTGGGGAACAATGCCCGGTGTATCAGTTGATTTTTCTCATAATTGGCGTTCTAACTTCTTATATGTTTTCCTTGCAGGTTTTCTACCCGAAGCCTGGGATAACTACTTTGTCAAGTATCTGTACCCATTATTTACTCCAACTGTCTTCCTGTTTGTTGCTGGAACAGTTGCGTATGGAGTTCTCAAGTACTTGCAGAATGAAGAAATAAATAATAAGAAACAAACCTGAAAATAGTACTGAATGATTTATATCGGTTAGATGAGGTTGTGTAGCTTGATGGTCACTGCGGTTTTCTGAAGGGTCGTCACCATCTGATGATGCATCTCATTAACCATGATATATGCATGTCTCATGAGTCTGTAGCTTTCTATGAGCATCATATATACGCTTACACTAAATGGTTTGACCAATCTGATTGAGATATTTGATGTTAATAGCCAAGCCATATGAAAAATTGAAAATGTATGATTTAGTCCTGTTCTGCTTCGGATACGTTGATAATTGGTGGTTCCAGTGGAATTTCTATCTTTATTCTGTCCCCTGTGAATCACTTGTGTGACCACACAGTATCCACAGGTAGATTGCAGTAATCGTGTGCCAACTGACCTTTCTTGTTAGGCTGCGAGATGATCGTTCTGGCTTTAGATGACAGTCTTTCCACTTTCAGACTGTTACATAACATGGGGTAAGAATGCTTTGTGACTTTGTGCTTTCTGGTTTCCTGAAGGATATGCATTGTGATGGCCATTACGGCAGGCTACAGAGTCATGAGACAGCACTAGCTTTGTACATGATTCCTTGCTATTTTCAGTTCTCAGACTAATTTATAAACTCTCTCAATTTTAGCTATCTAATCACATTTATAAACTGATATGTGCTATTAAGTTCGTCCCCGCTCTAGGCGATCCGAAACGCACTAAGACGACCTCTCCACAAAATCGTCTACTATAAGTTCCGACCCAAGGTACTAAGTTCTGACTCGGGGCAGTTGTTCCGGCGCGGTGACACTTGGTCTCCTCCAGATAGAAGATAAGGCATGACCACCGCTTAGCTGTTTCAAGTCAACATGGTTTCGACCCTATGTTGTACTATCTATCGTCATGTGACGTGGTTGTATTTGGATCCGTGGTAGAGACGCGCCTCCAGGCTCCGATGCCACGTGTCTCCATACCGCCTATCCGACACAACTCCGGATTGTCAGACCTAAACCTCCGGTGAGATTGCACTATAAATACATGGCATTTATGCCTCATAAATGTAAGTACCTACCACTTAATATACTACTCTCTAAACTTTAGAGGTCTGAGACCGAGCTCTTCAGCCTTTAAACACGTTAATTTCGAGTCCGGTTTGTCTTAGGCAAACCGCCCAAAAGGTTCTAACCCCTTCTCCTCTTTATTTCGGGAACAAGTAAAATCTCCTCGGAATACACTCTCCTCAGACCACCATCGCATCGGACCATCGATCTTCAAGACATCTCAGTCTTCCATTCAAAGTCAATTTCCTCGAACCTTACCTGGCCTCGGACCTTACCGTGACTCAGAATGAATGTGGCCTCGGAACTCCTATCACACCAGAACCTATTGTGATCTTCTGATTGTCCCTCACGAATTGTGACTCTGACTTAAGCAAACTAAGATCGTCTGCTGTGGTGGCGGCCATGCGCGGTCGTGGGGTGCGGAGGTGCCGAGACCGCGCACCCACGACCGGAAACTGCACTGCGGCGACCGATTAAATTCGGTTGCCGGTATTTTTTTTCTTTTTGTTTTTAATAATTTAAAATTAAAATAAATAATTAGATTTTGATACGAATAACGTCTATATTTTCAAACAGATATATTTTTTTCTAAATTTTTTTTATTGAATTGATAAGGAAACAATACAACTAATACAACTTGTGGAAATTAAAGCAACAAACTAGTACGTAATTTGAATCTAGAACAGACAAACACAAACATAAAACACCATTTGATTCTACTGCTTCAAGAGTCATCCCCGGACGGTCCAACACCTTGTACACCTACCTATGGTCCGCGGTCATCTGAGTTGGGTCAATACTGGACAATTGGAGATACATCAGCAGCCTTTGAGTGCGAGCAAGTCGGAATTGATCTGGTTAGTTGCCGCTACCTCCTATTGCCGTTTCTCCTCTTTTCCTTCCAAAACAGCCAACCTCCTTTGCTCAATCTCAATCCTTTGTGCCTCCAGAAACCATCGTTGAGAAAAATTGTTCTTGAAGTCAACTAAATCACTGTCGGAGGAGTTTAACGAAAGACCACTTTTCCTGAGGGCCTTCGCCTTATCCCGACCCATGGGACGTTCCACGAAGTCATCACTACTGTAACTCATGCACATTTTCTTCCCCGAGCTCCCTTCAGTGTCTTCGCCTTCCGCATCATGGAGTTCAAAGCCCGGATGGACTGTTGTAGTTCATCTTCGTTTGCCACTGTTGATAATCTTTCATGGCTTGCTAACAGTGCATTAGTTCGAAATCTTCACTTTGTTTATGATATCTTGTAGATGCGTTTGGTCTACTCAATGACATTGTCATTGTTAGTACCACTCCGAACTCCTTGGACTTGTTCAGCCTCATTGTATGTACTCACCCATTGATTAACACAAGGCTTGATGTGGTTCCAGCGGCCACGAAGAGAGCTTCCAGTTCGTGGTTCGAGATCAGAAGTCGAGTCCTTCCTTGCCGCATTCCACAGATTTAGTACGTGCTTAGTGAAGATCGCAATGTACTTGATGTTTGTACCTACACATGGATCCTCACTAACCGCCATGAACATGTTGATTAGAGCAAGGTCCTCTACAACCGAGAACTCCTTTGGACCGGTCTCCTGGGCTGTGCCTTCCACTTGCTCCTCGGGAACGTTCTTTCCCTTTCCCCTTGATGACCCGACCTTTGCTTTCCCTTTGCCTTTCGATGCGGCCATCTTTCCCTTTCCACGAACTGGCAGCTGCACTGGTGGAGGTTGTGTCACCGGGACGATTTGCTGCGATCCCTCATAACCTTTCGGACAAAATACATCTTGGGAGTTGAATGGATTGTATGGTTCATTTGGGTTTTTGTTTGGATTGGTGGATGATTTCGAACTATGGTAGCCCATATTGCTGAACATTTGCTCGCTTTTCAGCCGGATCTTTGCCCGCCAACCAAGCAGCGATATTCGGATTCATTTTGACTTTTGATAGTGATTAAAAGAGTGTTTTAAGTTTAATAGAGAGAAAGAAAGAGTGTTTGGAGGTGTGAAGAATGAAGTGAAAATGGTCCTCTATTTATAGATCCCGAAAAAATATGGCAATTTATAGCTGTTGGAGTATTTTATTTTTTATTATTAAACATATAATTTTTAAAAAAAGGTGTCCGGTCCAATCAGGACTGGACACGTGTCCCAGCCAAACGACTGGGACACTAGCCGTTTTGGGGCTGGCCCCAAAACGGTAACTCGATCGATTGCTGCGCAACCGATCGAGTTGCGGAGCAGCTACGACTACTCCGCAACTGTCCACAGTGGACAGTTCGATCCCGACATCCGTCGCGATCGATTTCCACGACTGCTTACAGTGGACGACCTAAGACCTCCATAATTGACCAAAGAACTAGGACGCACTAGTCCTTCCTTGATCCGTAAACTCTGCCCTAGCCCGACGTATACCTTATTTCAACTACCTTATCAATTATCATGTACACTCAATTTCAACTATCTGATACCAAGTTATTTTCATACTTAATCAACTATGAATTTCAGCTATTTATTCAATTAGTTTATAAAATATCCATTTCAATTATTGTTGTTTTTCAAGACCTATAACAGTATTCGAGCTTGATCCGTTATTGAAAGAAGTTCATTTTTCGAACTCCAATTGTGATAAGTAGGTTCGACTTTTAATCGAGCTTGGTATTGAAAAATGCATATACATATTAAAATTAATATTTATCGAACATGAATGTGTTATATCAAGCCTAGTTAATTATCAACGAATCGAGCGACCATCGTTCGAGCCTTATATATGTCTAAGACTCTAACGACTCTACTTATCAACTAGTTTGAAAACTGAAATTTGAGTAGTTTTTATATTCTCCATTCCAGCTATAATTTATAGGGACCATAATCTATACTATGGTAGTTTATAAACTCTCAATTTCACGTATCTAATCAACTAGTTAATGAACTACTAATCACAACTATCTAATTAAAACTATTTATGACATCTCGACTTCACCTATTTAATCAATTAGTTTATAACCTTTTAATAACTCTTCTAATCAATTGATTATTAGTTAATGGTATCAACTAATTTATGAATTCTCAGTTTCAGCTATCAGTATTTTTTTTTTTGGATGATGTTGGAAACCTTCAGCCACTAGTCATCGAATGAACACTAAATAAACTTCACGAGCTCACGTAATAAAATGTAAACCACATATTAGTATTTCTCCTTTTTACTTGGGTATATATATTCCGAAACCTAAATTTTGTCGATGGTTATTGGACTGTATGACATATGTGAATTTCAAAGTCGTGAGACAAGGACCATGACCATTTTCAGATTTTCAGGAAATCATACAACTAAGTTGTTCTTTTCCATATCAATTTTCAGACGGGCTAGCTTTTTGTCACAAGAACATAACCCTTTGAGGTCCCCTCATGATTCCATTATGTGTTTTCACTTCAATAGTGCTAACTGTAAAATTTATTTGTGTACTGCAGAATGTATGTTTCTTTCATTCATCATCAATATAAATACTAGTATAGAGAGTTTCTTTTGTGAAGGTAAAGATAAGTTACAATCTTGAATAGATTTGTTCTAATCTGCAATGGTGCTAGCTGATTAGATAAGTGAGATTCTCTTCACTCCCCCTCAAGTTGGCGCGTGGAGGTCGCGAACGCCCTACTTGCACACAAGACGATGAAATTGATCAGCACCAAGTGCTTTGGTGAACAAGTCAGCCACCTGATTTGATGTGGAAATGCGCCTAAGCTCAATGTCCTTTGCCTCAACACGCTCTCTAACGAAATAGCAGTCCATCTCTACGGGGATGTTTGGGAAACAATTGTAATCGGTCCATTTGGTTCGATAAACAGTGATTTGACCTAAAATACACTTCAAATACCACCATTTCAATTCCATTCTAAACACAATTTCACAAAAATCCATCCAAATGCCCATTCAAATTCTATACCAATCAGTCCCGTACGTGTTTGGTCCTCTCATGGAATACTGGGTTGTTAGCAATGTGACACGGCTTTATTGTCACAGTACAAAGGTGTCGCGCCATGTCGAGCACCTTCAAGATCTTGTAATAGCCATCTTAGCCACAAAACTTCACTCAATGTTGCTGCCATTGAACGATATTCTGCTTGGCAGAAGACCTTGAAACAACTGATTGCTTTTTAGTACGCCAAGATATCAGTGCACCTCCAAGAGAGATAAAAAAACCGGTACAAAAGCGCCGAGTCATTGCACAACCTCCCCAGTCAGCATCGCATAAAGCAGTAATCTCAAAATTTGTATTTGCTGGAAGAAAGATACCTTGTCCTGGTGTCATTTTCAAATACCGTAATACTCGCGTTGCTCATCCATGTGATTTTATCGTGGCTGCTGCACAAATTGGCTGAGCATGTTGACAGCGAATGTAATATCCGGTCTCGTGACCGTCAAATAAAGTAACCTCCCAACAAGTTGTCGATATCGAGATGCATCAACCGGTGGACCCTCCATGGCAAAATCCAAACGAATATTTTGTTCCATTGGAAATGAGCTAGGACGCCCTCCTTGTAACCCACTCTCTTCCAAAATGTCCAGCGTATATTTGCGTTGGCTCAAGACCATCCCCTTTGAAGATCTCGCAACTTCGATGCCTATGAATAATCTTGATAATGTGATAACAAAATTGTATTGATTGATTGAAGTAGAATACTCCAATGAATGATACATTAGTTTTTGGTTTACAATGGAACTACTATATATATTTATATATTGAAGAAAGATAACTGACTTAGCCATTAACTAACTAAACTAACTATAACTAACTAAACTAACTATAACTACTCTTAAGACCCCCTTAACTACTCTTAAGACCCCCTCAAGATGCATATGAATATTCATAAGATGCATCTTGGAGATAATGAAGAAAACAAATCATTTGCCAAAGGTTTAGTGAATATATCTGCCATATTTTCAGAAGATGGAATATGGATGATTTTGATGATATCTGCCTTCAACTTCTCTCTTATGAAGTGATAGTCTATTTGTATGTGCTTTGTCTTCTCATGAAGAACTGAATTTTCAGCAATACATATAGCACTCTTTGAATATGTGTATCTAGCAACTGGAGCATGATGCATTATACCAAAATCTTTGAGCAGAAACAGAAGCCATTGAATCTCACAAGCTGTATAAGCTAAAGCTCTGTACTCAACTTCAGCTAATGATCGAATAATTGTGTAAGTCCCCGACCTAGTCCAGACGTCAAGGAACAATGTCGACTTCCAAATACTCCGATAAATATATAATTAAAGTACTGAATAATACAACACCAAATATAATGTTATAAGTTTGAAAATATAAAGAGACCCACGTCGTATTACGTGGTAGTAGTACACTCTAACCGCGAACAGTCAACTATCATACTCGAACCCCTCTTCGTGCTCTTGTCCTGGGAAAAACATTTTGAAAACGAGAGAGGGTTAGTCATACGACTAAGTGAGAATAATCAGGCATGCATGGAATGCATGTATGAACATGTTTAATGCAGCAATCCACCTCGTCAAAATAATCATGTAATGGTTTTAAAAGACATGCAAAACAGAGTTGAAACAAGCAACATGCGGTTTGACATTCCCGCTTCTCCTTGGCAAAATACATTTTCATGCTGCATAGCACATATGGCCCCAGCTGTTCATATTCATAGTGCTAGGCATATGCAAGGCATATGCCCCAGCTTCTTCAAGGCATAATTCACAGTGCTAGGCATATGCAAGGCATATGCCCCAGCTTCTTCAAGGCATAATTCATAATCATGCTGCAAGGCTCGTATGGCCCCAGCTATTTAGCATACATATTCATATATCACATTGTTTGTCAACAGTGTTGACCATATTCATTTTCAAAATTATGTACGGGTGGTTGCTTTCAAAATCATTCCCACAGTCAGTGCATAATTTTCACGTAGCACAATATTCAAAATCATTTTAGTACAATGCATGCATTTCATGTGGAATGACAGAACATAATCAAAGTGCGGTTCAGGATGTATCATGGTTGACAGAATAACGAACTAGAACAAGTCATGTGCAACAATTCAGTTTACTAGACTCGGAGTTAATCTAATAATCGCAATTAGTACTCGAGTCGAGTTAGTTAGAGTATTGGCGCGTAGGTAAGGTGGTTTCGAATAGATATTCCATAAACAGAATAAAATACGGAGGTAAACAAGGACATAAGGCACTTTAGTTTTTCCTAGGGCCTGATGCCGAAAGCCAGTTATCCCTCACCTTGGAAGTCTTGCAAATGACATAGCTCCGTGTCTCCTGATAAATGGATAATACGTACTTAAATTTGAGGCTAATATTAATCAAGGGACTCCCAAAGTTTACCCCAACAAACAGATCAAATCAGCTAGACAGGTAATCACATAGTCATTTAGTTGTAACAATTATTCAATCAATCCTAAATCACCAAATCACGCAACAACTTCTAATTTCCGACTCCACACTTATTCGAATAATTTACTCATATAGTTGCAATTTATACTTCCGCTCATACATTTAACATACCGCAACATCCCAAGTATTATACACTTCATAACGACATCGTCAATATCCCACTAGACCATACCTTACACACACTACATTATATCATCTTCTAACATATTCACGGTACACAATTATAGACTATTGTCTATTCACACTTTACTAACATAGAATTAGCATCATACTAACCATTCTTCATCATGCTAACCATTTTCCTACCTTCGTAAGTTATTCAAAATTCACACATCATACCCATCAATTATGACACATACGAGCTATACTATTTTTCATTCACTTGGCTTCTATCAACTTTACACAGTATTTACTTCTGGCTATTAACTTCATATAAAACCAGCATTTGCGCATACTATTCAAATTAACAGGTCTTCAATAACCAGTTATAGCATGTTAAAACTCTTTTCTTTCGACATGCAACTACAGTATGCCAATAACTAAGTCTTACAGAATACCATCAACCAACAGAAACACAGTTTACTAATGCCATTCCCATCTCGGCAGTTCACTACCATTAACCTGTTTATTAATGCCATTCCCATCTCGGCAATTCATTAACACTAGCCTAGCCAGACACCACACCATCAACACTTCATTCTTCAATCGTATACTACATATCCATCAACAAACATAATCACAGTATATACTAATATCTACAATATGCCATCAACAAAAAATCTACAGCATACCATTTATAAGCCACCACAACTTTAAGACTATTAAATACACACATTCAACATACTCAATTTGCATTACACAATCAACAACATTCAAATTTTAACTTTCTTTGGGTAACACCCTCTTTACCACATTCTTTTATTCAATTAATAAGTCATTTTTGCTTCATTGACTAAAATGTAAACGACATGCAGAGCCTCAAATTTATACAACATAAATCCATTACTCGAATATCGAGTGTACGCAAATAAGTCATACTACAGTAATCAATAAGTTTCATCTTTAATCGCATAAAATCCAGTAAATAGATAAAAATATTATCCAGTAATCATCATAATCATTTCACAAACAGAAATACCAGAGTAATATGCTCAAAAATCAAGTTTATGATAATCTGATTTTATGACCCCTTGGCTGGTTATGATCCTCAAACTATTATTCCTTTCTAACATCTGTTCTTGGACGTTATATGCTCAGAAATCAAGTTTATAATGCATTCATGCAAAGAAAACTCCAATGTATTAGGATATGCCTTAGAATTAAATAAATCTAAAGACCTCACTGACTTGAAACTCATCAACACGTCAAGTCAATCCGAATTCGAGGATCAGACAACACTAACATACGTACCAGGATCAGAGCAAGAGACGCAACAGAGCAAGAGCACAATAAGTCGCATACAGACTGAACCACAGCTAGACATCGAATTCTATTACTCAAACAACTGCAAAATACTCATACGCAGCACGCAGGGTGGAACAACACAGCTAACTGAGACAA
>JAYMSP010005951.1:0-12611 GCA_036897095.1 Plantago elongata | reverse complement strand
ATTGCATCGTAGGCTGCTCATGGTGATGAAACGTCTTGTAGGCATCATTAGATCAAATTTGCTTCATTTAGAAGTTATTGAAACATTGATTTGTATTGATATTGCCAGCCAGGGCGGAACCAGGAACGGGGCATAGTAGGGTGCTCACCCCAGCCAAGAAAAAAAAATAAGTATATATGTAATATTATTTAAAAAATTTATATTGGCCCCCACCAACAAAAAATAATCATATACATTTTTATACACAAGATATATTTGTATATGTTCAAAATTTTATTTTTAGATTTTAGATTTGTTTTTTAGAAAGAAAAATAAAAGGAAAAAAAATTTTAAATGTTCTAAATCACAAAATAAGTTAAATGAAAGTATATTGTAGCAATCCCAATTCCCAAAACCCAATTTCTACAATTCTCGGGAAAGATACGGGTTGTTTGGGAAACAATTGTAATCGGTCCATTTGGCTTGATGAACAGTGATTTGGCCAAAAATATACTTCAAATACCCCAATTCCATTACAAACACAATTTCACCAAAATTCATCCAAATGCCCATTCAAATTTTATACCAATCAGCCCTAAGGCAAAATAGTCAAAATAGCAACTCATTTTCACGGTATTAATGGTTCTAGTTCGGTTCATGCATCTGCGCCCTATGTCAATAAGTAGAGGTGAACTTATTGGAAATGAAGATAACTTTATCTTTGAGTCTCAAGTTCATAACTCTCCCCGTGCAAAAAAATTGCAAGAATCAAGAAAGATTCAGATTGTATCAATGTAGAGCAAGATCCTGGAAAAAGAAAGAAGATTTGGGAGGATGTAGTAGACAAGAGAGATGAAATACGACAAGCTTATCTAAGACTTGGCCCGTATCAAGTGACACCACACAAAACTTCAACTCACAAGGGAAGAAGGTTTTCGCCAGAATGGTGTTAGGAATATCTGTTTTGATCTCTGTAATTTTTATTTAGCTCGAAGAAAATAGGCATCCAAGCAAAGGAGAAGACAAAGGATGAAACCTTCATGCGTCCGTTAAGACTACAGGACGAAATATAGTACATTATATTTAATGTTTGACATAAATGTCACTATCCTTATGCAAAACTCTCTGAAAAGAGATATACGCATGGGAGTACTAATATCAATATATGAACGAATTTAATTTGAAATATGTCTAACGGATACTATTCAAACGACTATCAAATTCATCTATAAATATCACCACTTATAAGCTGAGAAATACAAACACGCATTCGAACTACGCTCACAAGCAAAGTATTCTCTCAAGCATTCTTACTACCATTCTCTAAGCTATCTATTGCAACTAACAAGCTCGAGAATTCAATAGTAGTTCTAAGTGTCCTGATTCAACAAGTAGTGTAATTTGTAAAAGAGTTGAATTGTTGGAAAACTATCTAAGATTCATTCTCTTTAACAAATCTCATAAACTTGGGTCAGTAAAGAGCAAGCTACCAATACACTGAACAACTATATTAAGTAGTCTTGATTCTTCAAGCTCTCTGGATATAACTGAAAAGTTATAAAGAAAAGCTTACCTGACAAACAACATAACCGAACACCATTCATGCATGGAGTACAGGAAGTACTTGATTTGGGAAATCAAGGAACAACTCAGGATGGAACATTTGGTTGGAAACCATTTGTTATAGGAATCTGAGAATAGGATTAATTGTAAAGAGAATTCAATTATCTATTCTAGTGGATTCTAGGTCACTAAAAGTCGAGTGGATTAGTTGGAGGATTACACTACCTCTAGATATCAACATACGTGTTGTGTCATTTATTTTCTATATTTACATTTCAGCAACACACACACACACACACATTTACTATTGCAAAGCACAAACTCATTTATATATCGCATAAAGTCTTGCGCTCTCTGATTATAAGTATCAGAGAAATCGTGTTTATCGATAAAAGTTTGAAAAGACTATTCACCCCCCTCCCTCTAGTCTTTTCCTTTGTCATTATATGGACCAACAAGTAATACCAGAGCAGGAGGTTCCCAAGCCTTCTGCACCTAAACCTCGACCCCGCAAATAGGTAAAGTTTTTGTCGCTTTCCTAGGATGTTTATGTGTGAAGTGTGCAGGTATGTCTCTGAGTGATGCTCTGGTTCTGAAGCCCGAGAATTACAAGAAACGGAAGAACAACATGATTTTGCATCTTGAAGCTATCAGTGATGATATGATCTATGTCATCAAGGAAAGGCAAAACAAGATCAGACAGCTCAAACAAGTCATTGGTGTGCCTGGCGGTCGGAGAAACAGTAATGCTGAAGGTAGTGACACTTCGACTAGTGATAGTGGTCGCGTTGCTACTGGACAAGTTGAGTATGAAGACAAACCTCGTGAACTCTGGACACTGGAAGATGACAAGAGACACATGTTGGATGGTCAAGCTCGTAACATCATCATTCGATCGACACCTGATATATATACAGTGCAAACTGCGGTGTGCAAAAATGGTGAAAGTTACCTGGCAATTGATTGAACAAATTTGTGCCGGAACTGAGAAAACCAAGGAAAACAAGTTCGAAGTTTTGAAAATTGAAGTTCCAAAACTTCAAACAGGGTCCCACTAAAACTTTGGAAGAACTTGATTTTCAGTTTACTACTATCATGAGTGATATGGCTACACTAGGAGAAAGTGACAGATACTCAAATTCTGAGAAGGTGAAAACCATTGTCAGAAGTTTGAACCAAAATTGAAAACATACCCGATATCTATACGTTAACCAGGAAATGCCACAAATCACTCTAGTTAAACTCTTTTCACATTTAGCACTGTAAATTATGAGACAACCCAACGAGGAATGGTTGCAGCGGAAAAGTTGCAGAGTGTTGCTCTAGTCACCCAAGGTACTTCTGAAAAGAAGGATACCAAGGAAGTGTCTGAAGAAAATGCTCTTGATGTACGGCACATGAACAAATATGTGAGCCAATAGATAGAAAGGAGAAAAGCAAAAGAGAAGCTGAAAAAGCTTCTCGGGCCAAACTACCATTAGTACAAGAACATCCAAATGAACAACTCTTTGAACAATCCTGCTCAGAAAGTTGTTAGTACTGAAGTTGTTTAAATTGAAAATGATATATGCTTCTATTGTCAAAAAACCGGCCACTTCAAACGTGATTGTCCTGCTTTTGACAAGCTTAAGACGGGTGACAAAAAGGGGAGAAGAACTTTCAAAATGACTCAGAGGGCCTTTCTCACTGAAGAGAGAAAGATGATCCAAATTCAACTTGTTGCTCTGGATATTGAGTGGGATTCTGAAGATGAGGACTCAGAAGAATTAAAATTACCATCCCCAGAATTGTGCGGGATTACTCATGATGTAATCGACTTTGGCCAGAAGAAAAATGATATGTATGGAGTTGATGAGATTATAGGTCCCGACATCCCCAACATTGAAGAATGCCTTATGGCTGATGAGGTAATAAACACATCACAATTCTTGTACTACGAAAGTGATGATGACGGTATCAAGGATTTGGAATTGGTCAAGAATGAACTTGATCGATATGAGAGAGAATTCTTGGTTATTGAATCAAAGACAAAGGATCTGGAAAAAGAAAAAGAAACTCTTGAAAAAGAGATTTCTAACTTGACCAAGGTATTTGAGAAAAAGGACGCTGTAATAGCTTCACTTAAATCTCAGATATCAGAGAATATGAAAATTCTCATGAACTAGCCTTGACTGAGCTAAATGAGAAGAGAAGAAGCTTCTTTCTGAAAATGATGAACTCAGAAAGAAAGAGGTTTCTTTCAAATTATTTGTCAAAGCTAGTGAAACTTTCACGAAGGTTCAATCTTAGTTGAGAAACCCTTCTGAGAAAAAAGGACTTGGACTTGACGCCCAATCAAGTAGCTCAACTCTTGTGAAAAATAGAGATGGAAGGTTGACCTTTGTAAAAAGTCAATAGGAACGTTCCAAAGAAACCTATAACATTGGTCAGAAAGCTAAGGTTCTTGACAAAGGTAAAGCAGTTGTGATCAAGCCTTCGAAGGAACAAGAAGTCCCAAAGAAACTTGTGGAAAAGGTTTCTGAAAAGATACATGATCCTTTGACTTGTGATTTTCCACAATGTTGTATCACTAGAAAGGGAAGCATCGATGGTCTTGACGTATTTCCTACTGTGTCATTCTATGGATATAGGGATGATGCAGAAACTAATGAGGCTACTGAAAATCGTGTTCAGAAAGCCAATGATGCTCGAAATTGTATTGGCTATTGTGCTATCAGGAAGGTCTTAATGCAACAATATAAGGAAGGACAAGAACGATGGTGGAAAGTTATAATTGCTTATAATAATTATCAGAAGTGGAAGCAATCCCAAGCCACTGAAAAATTGAACGCCATGGCAAGAAGAAACTTAGACAGGAAGACTAAACATGCTGAAAAGCAAACTCATAAACCAGACAGGTCTCTAAAGCCACCAAGAAGAACACCAAGGAACACTCCAAGAAGGAAGGTCGATCTGAGATCCGATGATTCTAAAGTTCCTCCTTATGTTCCAAGTAGACAAAAACCTATTCCTAAGATATTAATTCATAAATGGATTCCCACATGAAGAACCTTTAGTCTAAATGGTTGTGTTACTGAGGCAAGAACCTTAATCCTCTTTCCTGTTTTGTGTAGAATGCGTCATGGAATAAGGCTCAATGGCTATTTGATACTGGATACGGAAAGCACATGACAGGAGACAAAGCAAACTTGGTCGATTATAGAGTATGACTGGCTCAAACATCAGGATTGCTGGAGGAGAATTAAATCCTTCTATAGGATTTGGCAACATCAAATTGGGATCCCTTACAATCTCTGACGTATTACATGTTAAAGGTTTGAAATACAATCTTCTAAGCATGAGCCTGTTTGCAAATAGGGGATATTCGGTGAAAATTAAATTAAAATTCTACAAATTGATTGACAATGAGTCAAAGCAGACATTCTTGGTTGCTAGGCGGAAAGTAAGTATATATGTCGCTGATTGGACATCTGGCACAACTGAAGAATGTCTCATGGTGAGTCAATCAGGTCACACTGAAGAACACTGGTTATGGCACAAGAGAATAAGTCACTTGAATTTCAAAACTCTAAACAAACTTGCCAAGAAAGAGTTAGTGGTTGGACTACCTATAACAACATTCCGAAAGGATGGTGTCTGCTCTGCTTGTCAATTGGAGAAACAATCCAAAACCTCTTTCAAGTGCAAAACTAGACATTCAAGTGCAAAACTAGACATTCATGTGCTAGTTTTGAATTGATGAAAAATGACAAGGTATATGCAATCAGAACAACCCATGGTATTGAATTTGTCAACCAGAACAAAGAAGAGTTTTGTACCTGCAAAGGTATACAACATCAACTATCTTCAATAAGGACACCACAACAAAATGGTGTTGCTGAAAGGAAGAATAGGACCCCTAAAGAAGTTGCAAGGACAATGCTAGCTGACACTGAAATAAGTGAAATTTATTGGGTTGAAGATGTAAATACAGCATGCTACACACAGAACAGATGATTGATAAACAAACACCATGACAAAACTCCTTATGAGCTTTTGGCTGGTAGACCCCCTAATATTAAACATTTGAGAGTGTTTGGTTGTAGATGTTTTGTTCTTAACAATTGGAAAGAATATTTAAGAACATTTCAACCAAAAACCAAATGAAGGTGTATTTCTTGGCTATTGTATGAATAGTAAAGCCTACATAATATACAAGAAGAGAACAAAGAAGATTGAAGAATCAGTTCATGTGTTATTCTATGAAGGAAGCAAGAAAATACCCCTTGATGAAGAACTCTCAGATAGATTCAAGGAACTTATGATTAAGGATTTTGAAGAAGAACCCTCATAAAGGAGAAACTCCGTCATGAACCTTGATGATGAGTCTAACGAAGAAAAGCATGATGTGCCTAGTAACAACCAGATGACTCTTAGACATGATGAAGAATTTCTTATGACGATTCCAGAAATGGAAACTGAGAATATTCATCATAGAGACCTTTCTGGGAATAACCTTTCTGAAAATGGTATTTAAGAAATCTCTCACAATGAACAAGTGTCTGATATTTACCGCACTTCAAGTGTATAAAATATCACTGATACTAAAGAAGTATCAAGTCATAATCATAGTGATTCACATTTAGATCACGTAGATAGAGACCCTACTAGTTCAACACCTATTATTAAATTTATTAGAGATCATCCTGTAAAGGATGTGACTGGTCCCACTGATCAAGATGTTAGAACTAGGAGAGCGATCGCTGAAAATGTTGATTCTCTCTTTGGATGTTTTATCTCAAACATTGAACCTAAGACTATTGAAGATGCAAAAAAGGATCAAGACTGGATCTCTGCAATGCAAGAAAAGTTGGATCAATTTGAGAGAAACAAGGTCTAGAAACTAGTTCCATTTGTAGAAGGAATATCTGTGATAGGAACTAAGTAGGTTTTTAGAAATAAAATAAATGAGTCTGGTGAAATAACCAGAAACAAGGCTAGGTTGGTTGCCAAGGGATTTACCCAGACTGATTTTGATAATTTATAGGCACCAGTTGCAAGATTGGATGCAATAAGACTACTTCTAGCCTTTACAGCTCATAATGACTTTAAAGTTTACCAAATGGATGTCCAAAGTGCACTTTTGAATGGTGAACTTGCTGAGGAAGTCTATGTTGAACAACCACTAGGTCAGCAAGTCTATGTTGAACAACCACTAGGCTTTGAAGTTTCCTAAGAATTTAGAATGGTCTGTAAGCTTCAAAAGTCTCTTTATGGACTGAAACATGCTCCAAGATCATGGTATGACATTTTGGCCAAATAGCTTCTATAAAGTGATTTTAAGAAAGGGGAAGTAGAGAAAACTTTATTTACTTTGAATCATGAGGGGAAACTACTTTTAGTT
Source organism: Plantago elongata (assembly GCA_036897095.1). Classification (NCBI taxonomy): domain Eukaryota; kingdom Viridiplantae; phylum Streptophyta; class Magnoliopsida; order Lamiales; family Plantaginaceae; genus Plantago; species Plantago elongata. The sequence continues at coordinate 5,686 of JAYMSP010005951.1, read as the reverse complement.
AAGTATATGTTGATGACATTTTATTTGGATCTAAAGACAAAAGCAACTTTGTGATAACTTTGCAAATCTCATGAAGAGCAAATTTGAGATGAGCATGATGGGAGAATTGAACTATTTCTTAGGATTGCAAGTCAAGCAACTCGATGATGGAATATTCATTAGTCAAACAAAGTATACAAAGGATATGATCGACAAGTTCAATCTGAAGCCTTTTGAAAAGAATGCTAAGATACCTATGAGCATAGGAACCAAAATGACTTATATTGAATCTGACAAGAGTGTTGAAGAACATAAGTATAGGAAATGGATAGGTTCACTTCTCTACCTTACTGCAAGCGAACCTGGTATTCAATATACAGTTGGTGTGTATCCCAGATTTCTAGCAAATCCTTTGCAATCACACTACAACATTGCAATGAATATATAGAGGTATGTTAAAGGTACTGTAGAAGTTGGATTGGGTATCCAAATGATAGTGGTTTGAGTTTAGTTGGCTATTCAGGTGCTGACTATGCTAGATCTATGCTTGATAGGAAGAGTACCTCAGGACCTTGTCAGTTTCTGGAAACTAGACTTATCTCATGGTTTATCAAGAAGCAAAACTTAATTGCTAATTCTACTACAGAGGTTGAATATATTGTCACTAGGTGTTGTGCATCACAAATTTTGTGGATACAACAACAACTCAGAGACTATGGACTCAATGAAGAGAAAACTCATATTTTCTGTGACAACACATGTGCTATTGCGATTACTCAGAATCCCAAGTTTCATGATAGAACTAAGCACATTGATGTTAGTCACCACTTCATCAGAGATCATGTTGAAAAGGGCAATATAGAGATACTCAAGGTTGGCACGGAAGACCAACTTGCATATATCTTCACAAAGCCATTGCAAGAAAGCAGATGCTTGAATTTGAGGCATAATCTTGGATTGATTGAGCTACCTATGAACTGAAAAGATGCTAAGAATGATGAGAAAAAGGTTATATAGAGTTGCTAAGTTTCTGGAACGGATATCCTATCCAGATACCCATGGCATTTTGCTACAAATAATTCCAAGTATCTGAAACGGGTATTCAGTTACAAAGAAAATGTCTTTTTGGTCACTGAGACGGTTACTCAGAAAGGTGTAATAACACTTTCGTGAGGGAGAAGAAAATAGTACACAAGTACAATTCTATGAGAGTCAAGCTATGTCAATGATTATGTGTCTTTATCATTTATATAATAACACACATAAAACAAGATTTGAACTCAGAAAGATAAGTTCAAAGGTTTTATCTTCTCACACAATAAGAGTGACGTGTAATTACGCCAAACCAAAAATTAATAATGAGGGCACTGTAAATTTTATTGATTGAAATCATTGCTGGAGAAGCATTGATAGCCATCGTTGAAATATTCACTTTATCTCAACGCATGAGATTAAACGGTGAGAAGAAACTCATTGTAGCGAGACAGTTAAGGCTCCACTTGCATTTAATGCAAAGCGTTATTTGTTACCACACCAGTGCATTGTACACGGTAACAAATGCATAATCTATGTATGTATTTTGTAACTGTTGTGATTCTAATGCTATATATAAAGGATTTAGAGAAAAGATAAACACTTTTTGCAAATCCAAAATTCTATACTTGCATCAAAATAGCAATTTCTCTCTAATTTTTTGCAAACCAAACATGTAAATTTCTTTTGTTCTCTTTAGTTCTTTTGAAAAAAGAAGCACCAATCCAGCATGCTAATCTTCTTGATATCAGTTTATCAATATCAAATGGCTCCCAAACGTGCTTCAAATTCTAAGGCTTCAACAACATCTCGTGTTGCTGCTAAAAAGCAAGCACTAAATCTAGAGATCTCGAACAATAGACTCCAAGGGGATTTCAATCCAGCCCACTGGACCACTAACCATAGGATGCAATATAGTGGTGCCTTTGTGGAAAAACATCCGGAAGCTATTATCCCAAAGTAGGCGGGTAGGAGTTCCATTTTGGTTATGCTTGAAAAAGCAAAACTGAAAGGATTTCTTTCAGCCCTTCCCAGTGAGACCTCTTCACTAGATGTTCTTCAGTTTTACAACAACTCAGAAGTGATCACTAAACTGATCTACGGGACTAAAAACGTGTCCTTCAAGAACAAGGTGCAAAACTTTGTGATTGACCTTGACTGTCAAGGTTTCTGTGACCTCTTTCGTCTGGTCAACGAGGGTGAAGATTACGAGATGAGCCCCAAGGATGAGATACTGCTACAAGGTGCCAAGGAGACCTATAGTGAGTTCTCTGATGTGTCTATCCCAAACATTCCCTCCACTTTCATTTTAGGAGATATCAGAGTGAGACATATGTACAAGCACTGGAATGTGCTAGCTTGTATTCTACACAGGGCACTTGATGGTCTGAAGGGAGGAGCATACTAGATTAGCCTTGAGAGGTGGATGGCTATGTATCTCATGAGAAGCCAAGTGATGGAACAGCAGGAAACCCCTTTCAATTGAGGTAAGTACGTGTTCATGAAGTTTGTCAAAGCTCTCGGAGGTTTTGATGTGAAAATTGAGAAAGGCCTCGCTCAGCCAAAGGCCACAGTCACTTATGGTCTGGGGAGATGCTAAATTCTGGAGACTTATGGTCTAAAGCTCAGAAACTCTGAGAAGCTTGAGACCAGTGATATTCTCTACAAGTGTAATTATGGCAACTGGCTGAAGCGAAAGGTTGTAGGAGAGCCTGAGGTTGCTGAGGAGATTGCACCTTCTGAGGTGGCACCTAAGAAGCCCAGAACCAAAAAGAGGGCAGCTAAGAAACAAAATGTTTCTAAAGCTCTTGCAGAGATTATTCCTGCAGAGATTACTCCTATTCCCTCTCTTGAAGTTCCATATACCACTCCCATCATGTATTTTGTACACAGTTGTTGTGGCCAGTATCAGGTACCTGAACTCAAACAACATTGCATGTGATTGAGTAAACTTTCCCAAACCAATATCTAACATCTCATAAAAAGTTTTATGTGGACAACGAAGCGCAACTCAGTTGATAAGACGCTTCACCTCCAACCAAATAGGTTGGGGTTCGACTCACCCCTTTGCCGTTTCAAAAACTCCAAAAAGTTAATGTATAATATTTAAAAAGTTATCTACGAATCAAGTAATAGAGTATATAGAATAGGTATCAACTGGACAAATAAACAAATCCAACCAAGAATAAGAATAAGTTTAGTTCAGCTTATCATCTAAAACAATAATATTCAAAAAGTTCAACAAAAACTATTAAACCGGAAGAATGCTATTTATTCTCCACTCTTGTGATTCTTACTTCTTCTAGTAATTCTGATCATGTCATTCATATCTTCACTGTCTGATGTTGTTTCAATAATGGAAAGTATAATTAGTCACAAGTAAACAACCAAATATCAATACAGAGCACTCTTGAAATGTGAAAATGCATACAAGTGCAGTTTTCATCACACACAAAATCTAGTTCAAGAGGAGTTGAAAAAGAAGAGATAGGCATAATGGAAAGATCAAGAAACACAGGAGTAGCCATAAGTTGAGAACAAAGAAACCTTAAAGCTAGCTTAACTGAATGCCATGAATCTTGTTCTTCTTATTCCCCTATAATTCCTCTCTATAATATCCACACAAAACCAATATTGTTACTTCATCTCCTCACCAAAAATAACACCAACTACTCCTCCCAATTCACTGCTCATTTAATTCCCAAGAGTGGCTCTTCCGAAAAGATGCAAAGTAAAAAAAATCAGGAGAACAAACCAATGAAAATATAAAAATCGCATAGTTGCTAGAATAAACATGCCATATCTCTTGATTTTCAGGCTAATTAATTTTTAAAGGTTTGTTATCGTGCTAAGGAAACAAGTAAAACTAACTAGTTTCTGCAAGAGGTATGGCTTGTGCAAATAAGAATCCTATATCAGCTTGTAGTAGTACTTTGACATGTCGAAACTGAAAACTTAGAATAACCAAGATTTTAAGAATCACCAGCTATGTAAAATATATCTAACTTCCAGCTATTCTTAAAAAATATATCTAACCAGTTAACCAAGCTTTTAAGAATCATCACAAGTCATGTTGTCTGAAATTAAGACACGAATCTTTAAGTTTAACGGCAGTGATCGATAAGATACACCAATAGTAGATGTTTAAACGAGGTTCTTATGGCATATGTAAACAGAGATAAGATACATGTTCAAATAAAATTTATGCAGAGGTTTTTTTCCTTAGAAAGGCAGAAAAATATAATTAGCAATATAACAACAAAACTCCAGGTAGTGAACACAAATATTATTATCAAGTGTATGTCAAATCCTTGGGTGAGTACACCATATTTACCTTAAGTTTCCAAATCTACTTCCATTATATCATCTGTGAAACTGATCTTTCTTTTTGCAGCAACATTCCTCTTTTCAGCAGTAGTTCTTCTTTTTGCATCCTCTTCTAGTATTTGTGGAATACCAGTCAAGTCCGTTTTTTTTTTTTTATGTATTGAAAGCAGAAAAATTATTTGAATTTATTATGTTTTTTGAGCTTACCTTCTTCATTCTTGATCCTAACAATTATTAGAGAATCAAGATTAGCAGGTGTAGCAGGCGTGGCAATCTGTATGACATCTCATGTGGTCTCATCAATTGATATCTTTCTTGTTAACGTTGTATGACATCGTCATGATTCCTCTATTATTGTATGGTTGTTTGAAAATTGTCATTTTCCACCTTCGGCCTTCTAGGAAGATATTAATATCATTCTTCACTGCTTCCGAATCCTAATAGAATATACATAGTAATTTTAGAGATGAGACAGTGGACTGAAACAAACACAACGCAGACAAGTTCAAACAAATGTATAGTACTGTATAACATAAAGTGGTTTTGCCTCGGGGAATAAGTGATCTCAATTATAAGCATTTATCTATGTTGAAGTATGACAATGCCCTACAATTTCAAATCTATAACCACGCAAATTGTTTTTTCGAAAGCAAGAAGAATAACGATGTAAGAACGACCAAGAAATTAACTAATTATACCTGATTTCTTTTGTAGAATTCTTCCTCACCAATATTCAACACCTTTTCTGCCGAGTCACCAAACAATGTCACGTCAAGATCTCCACTCGAATCAATTACTTGAATAGTAAAACGGTAACTACAAACAAAATTGTTAATTCTATCAAAGAAAATAAAATTTTGTTACCCTTTCATAGGCAAGAATCAATTTTCGAAACTTGGTTGTTTTGTTGTTGGACTGCCTCATTCGTTTCTTCACCAAAACTATAACTTTGGCCTTCCAATTCATAGTGCATCTATCAATACTGTTGAGATTTTGGAAATTTGGTTCTTCTGCCATTATCGTTGCCATTATCCTGAATAGATGAAAGTAGTAAAAAATTAATTTAACAATAACAATAATTATTGCACAAATTTTTGCAGCTCTAAAGAAGTTTAGAACAAATATGCATGAATCGTATGGGGCAACTGGCAACATTACACTTAAAAGCTAAAATCCAAAAGAATTATAATGGTAATAATGTCAATTTTTTAAGTACAAAACGCAAACTTCTGTCCAGAAAAGTCCCATCTTCTGAATTTATTCACGAAAACAGGTTTAATTTTTAAAAATCCACTTGGAAGTCAATTTTAACTACCTGCTCAGCTTCAAAACATATAACCAACAATAT
>JAYMSP010005950.1:0-12612 GCA_036897095.1 Plantago elongata | reverse complement strand
TTGTTGAACAAGACGAATTTATCAATCGATTCTAGATGCAAATCACCACCAATCTCTATTCAGAGAATATAATCACCCATTTCGGGGAATCGAACCCGTGACCTCATGGTTACGGGTGTCTCAGCTTGCCACTCGGCTACAAACGCTTTGACAATTCAAGCATTATGGTTATAGCCAGAAACATTAGAGGTTTTTATTAAAGAAATTAGCACATACACATGAAAAGTGAATTAAAATGTACTTTAATCAAACGTTCCTCTCCCTACAGAAGATGGATGACCAGAGAACATAATTTACTCGGGGTTAAAATTTTGAATCCCATTATTATTTGAAAGCATGTAGCAACCGAGTCCATACGCTGGACTACGTTATACACAACTAGCATAATATGGCAATTACCGATACTTAAAGAGTTTGGAATTAGCAGGCCAATTTAGACAATAAGTTTGTAATGCAAAAATGATACCATCCTCTTATAATTACATGTATATAACTAAGCAGTAGGAATATCTATGATGTGCTTTATAGTAGAGGACTGAAACCTTTCAATGTAAAAGTGTATGATGATTGCCGAAAGTACAGTATAACCTGAAGTGTGGCTTATATGAATTCAATAAACTAGCACCTTAATTGGCTATTATTAATCATTATAATATCTTTTTTTGAAATGGCAAAAGTGAATCGAACCCCCGACCTATTGGCTGGAGGTGAAGCGTCTTACCAACTGAGTTGCACTTCGTTGTCATTAATCATTATAATATCTAAGTCACCAAATCAACGACGTATTCTGTAATTGATTTAAAGATATGTTAGAAACATAACAAACCTGTACAGGCATAATTACACCTTCAGGAGGCTTTGGAATGTGACGGTGTGCTGCTGGGTTGAGATATGTGATGTTTCTGCAAAAATGGATCATAAATACAAACTTGTTAGAACAAAAATGATTACTCATGTATAATGGCTCGAAAATAACTTACAGAGCTTGGTTGATTGTGATGTCTTCCAGGCCCCTGACTGGGGAAGGTAAAGCTTCTCTCAATGCATTCCTCTCAGTAAGCCACAGGAATCCATTCATTCCTCCGCTGAAACAATCAGAAAATGTAATGATGTAAGTGTGTAACAGAAGTGCAGAACATTAAGCAGAAATTGGCATAATTGTGTAAGCCAGAACAAACAAATAACAAACCTAGCACTGGCATCAATTGTCCATGGTGATTTGGATACCGTACAAAGACGATAATACAGAGTGATTTGTGCAGCCAAGGGATTGCAAGGATGAACATATAGCAAATCAAACATAACACTGTTTCGAAATTGCTCTTCCCCCTACAAAATACAAATGAGCACCATTTATAAGAAGTTCCAAATTTCTCAAAACCTTTAATCCAAAATCCAATCCGAAAGTTTCAGTTTGGATCGGATTTTTGAATTTGGTGAACCTCCATAGTAGTAATTAGAAGTTCAAATTGTGGACATTCTACAAGCTCAGGTATAACTTCCAAGCAAGAGAGATTATATTCCCCTAGTGTGCAGTGTTGTCAATATCGAATACTTATTGTAAGCTTATTCTAAATTTACACAGTACTTATATATTCATTATATGAGTTACGTTGTATGATAGACTATACCACTTCCATATCACATATATCCGAACCTGCTATCCTGGATTTTTTGGCAGACCGCTACACGCCACAATCATGGATAATAGTGAGAGTAAATAACAATAGCGTGCTTAAAAACTCACCAGTGCAGTCCACAAGGAAAGGCTGCTTGATTATCCAAAACACGGGCAGTATATAACAATTCCATTTGAGAGAATGCAAATGTATGTATTATATCACATGCTCGTCAGGCATGTATGTAGCACATAGTTTCTTACCGTTAAGGTTTGCTCAAGTTTCTTTGTCTCAGAAAGCAATTTCTTCTCATCAATGAACGGCAATTTTGCTACTCCCTAGTATTGCAATGTCATTTTAAACATTCAGTAAATCAAACTAAGAAAATGAATATTGTCATTTGGAGTAATGGCATCGTAAGATTAACCTGCCAAGCAAAGCGCTTCCCATTCATGTCAATCTCAAAATCTGAACATGCATAAAAAGAAGATATTAAAACAAACTAATAGGAAAAAAATCAATGAGCTCAGCGAAGAACAGACAATTACAACAAATAGTACCTATTGGGTAAAAATCAAAAATGGGTGATGAAGGATCAACCATTAAGCTCCTGTATCTTTCAGGGAGAGCCATGGAACTGCAGAAAGAAAACCGGTTAATAATAGTAATACAAAACCGAAATGGTATACACTGAAGTTCAAGAATATTCATATAAAATCTTTTAATAACCTTGCAGCTGGTAATGTTCCTAACAGTTGATCAAAGGGTTTGAATGGCTGCCCAGCAAAAAATGTTATCTCCAACTCAGCCAAATTCTTCAGATCAGATGCAAATGGAGAGTAATGATATGGATAGTACCTGAAGAAGAGAAATATGGGAAGCTACCATATCATATTGATTATTTCATAAGCAAGCATACAGAACTTAAAGCACAATATTACGCTCTCATGACACGGCAATGATAAAATTAGTCAACCAGACTGATGAACACTAACATGAACCGAACTTGTCAAGTCTTTGCATGTGTCATAACAATGTAAAAAATCCATGTGATTTCTTTCTAATAAACCTGTAAGCCCACCATCTCCAAACCTCAGCATACACTGGGAGCGCTTAGCATGGGCGGTTAAGCTCTCTCATGACCATAAAATGATAAAATTTGTCAATACATCTCAAAAGGATGCAAGAATTAACCAAAGGGGACTTTTGTCAACTCTTTGAAACCATCATAAGGGTGTGTAACTTTCTCTGTGGCATGCCTTTTACATAAGAAATTAAGAATGTATGTTCTTGCTTCAGAGCCACTACAAATTGAAGAGTACTCCCTTGAATGATTTAGCGTGTCGCTTTCATATCAGATTGCTAGTCCACAATGCATCACAAAATAAACAGATAGAAGCTTTTGTTTATGCTCATGAGGAGATGAACACACCATTGCCATGAGCATACACCCTGGTAATAATAACGGCAAATCCAGCACAATCCCTCTACGTACTTCAATACCTGCACAGATAAAGACATCATCTTCCACTATCAAAGTACTTGTAATTGTTTAACCATAACATAACCATACCAAATACAGGAAAAGAAGTACACAAGTACACATCACATAAAAAAAATCATATTTTGATGTTGCATATAATCATCATGTCCTTTTGTTTGCTGGTAACGGCGATAGAAGCCAAAAATAGTTTCACTGTAAATTAATCAACATAACAATTTCCCACATACTTTTGAATAAATGAGATACAGTCTATCTACAAGTTATATAGTTCAACCTTGATTATCAAACAGAACTGATTTAACATTAGCAAATGGTTCTGTTTGTCCTCTCATGCATGTGCATTATTTTTCGGTGAGTCAGTATCTGACTATTTGGCATACGACTTTAACAGACCGAAACTTTAACATACCTTTAGCAGACGAATAGTAACTCAATTTTATGAGAATGGAATAGTGACTTAACAGGTTTTTTTAGTTGTCTGCGAGACACAATTCACGGTACACCTCGAACGACCATAAGTTGTTTGCCAAACAGTCTATTAGTATTGCTACTTGCTCCTTTCAGATGCTTGGTCACAAAAAAACAGGAAGGGTACTTCTTCAGTCAATACAATGTCAGAGATGGCATGGAGCAATTTGAATTAAAGGGGCTTATAAATTATCATTCTAAGCTTTAGTATTGTCAGCCAATATTGCCTTTATGATACTAGAAGCTCCAGAAACTTTTGCTTGGTGCAGGTAATATGCTGGAGAACTGTAATTTTTACACAGTTACACCACCTAAGAATTTCAATGGAGGTCAATAGGCAGGTTTCAGATCTTGTGCTTCAAATTTATTCGATATAGGCATCAAATTCTAGCATATTATCTTTTTGTGTCCCTCCCACTAACTTGGGCAACTGGATGTGACATAAGGGTAAAAAAAAAAAGAATGTCCTCGGGTTTCCTTCCATAATTATCAATTTATTATTGTAAATAAAGCAAATAACAAGAAAACTGATGCATTGAATTCAATGCCCAAGGACCTACTATGAGAGTTAATTACAGACAAATAATGCATGTTTTACTAAATGAGTTGTAGCCTAATTGTTCTGACCCCACCTACTCTCTGTACAGCCATCAATTTCAAACCTGGTCAATCTATTCTACATAATTGTGTCACATACGCCCTCCTTCCCAAGGATGCTGCTTGAAAGTGCACGATCCTTTAAAGTTGATGTTTGCTATGGGAACAATACGTATGTCTAAGGCTTTCACATCTACGGTGCATAATAACTTCCAATGGGCTACTCCAAATGGAATAAACCACATTAATACTTAGAAAATCTGAGTGTCCCTCAAGCCGATACTTCATTCTGGATAAATCAAATTCTCTACAAGCATGTCTTTAATGCACATGGAATCGATTAATTCTGACAAGAAACATGGGGGGAGAGGGGGTTACAACCGAACCAGGAAGTTACCATCCATCATCAACAATACAGCAAGCTGCAATAATCTTAACTTGATATAATGATATATTCTCTAAATTAAAGCACTGACTGCACAGCCAAACTTACACATGTGGTACACATACAGGGATGAATTACAAAGTCAAGAAACCCAAGTTCTACTTCTACATGAAACATTTCATTTGTCTTGTTCATAGAAGTTATAATACATGTATTTTAACAAGAAAAACTGAACAAGGAGATTACAAACTAACAATTAAACATGTAAATCAGTCAAAGAATTGTTTGTATGAACTCACCACTTCATTTTTGGCTTCATCTATCTTTCCAGTCTCAGCAAAACCAAATTTCTCAGCATAGTATCTTTCTTTATATCCAGGTTCCCCCAGCTTCACCTGACAAGATATGCCAGATTCATGTCATTAATTATTTGGTCAAACATAGCTAGAGGCAACAGAAGTCTAGAACATACATTCTGATGTCAACCAACAGTTAACTATGTATGCTACCAGCTCTAAAGACGTAATAATAAGCAATCACTTAATTAATAATGGAAGTGAACCCTTTTGGTATACCTCCTGCACAACAAAGAGGGTTTCCACTTTTCCCCCACTATAAGTTTACTTGTATAAAAAATACATATAACCCAGCACCTAGCTAAGACAACCAAAAAATGGGTTTATATATTGTTTGTCTCAAATCCTAAAGGTAAAGTTTACATTAATTGTCATCCATTCCAAAATCAGCTATGTATTCCGACAGAATGTTATTATAATCAATAGCTGTATCAACTTGGAAATTGGCTGCACAAAACTTAATGGAGCAGCTTCAATAATCTTCTTAACCATCTAGAATGGATATGTTATTTCTCATATAAACTACAGTTCTTCCAGTACGCTAAACATACAAATTGCTAGGAAGTGATACTCATCCACACGCCAACACAAAGGACAAGTTATTGAAGGAACCATCCCTTTTCATAACTCCAGACCCTGAAACGGCAAGACAACTCACCTTGTCCCGAAACTTTTTCGGTATGGCCATACGTCGGCCAGACATGTGGACGTTATAGAAACATTTGGCCCGTGAAAGAAAAACCTCGGAAACATGACCAACCTAGTACTATAAAGGAAAACCGTATGTGTTACTCTCTCCATGCCATTTGATATCGGCACATGTATTAAGAAAGTGGGAGTATAATACGAATAAAAGTTGCAAGCACTAAGTAGGGTATCATTCGAATAAAGAATGAGAATATAAATGAAAGTGGAGTGTTTTCCATTCATAAAAAAACTGTGTAGAAAGTGGATAGTGGATCATCAAACAGTTTAGATGACGCCCGTCTTTTATTTTATTTTATTTTATTTTTTGCAACAGCTAAAAGTTTTTATTAAAACGAATAGCGAGCATAAAAGATGCTCAAACAAAAGTACAATCAACAAGACCGTCTTACTAATGCACATGGAATACTTTACTGACATTTGAAAGCGCACCACTAAGGAATAGTGCCCATTCCAAATGCGATGGAAGGATTAGTAACTATCCTAGTCCAGTGTTTTAAATCGATTCCTCGCTGTGTATCCCTGTGTATGCCGCCAATTGACTCCACTCCGTCTGACAACATAGTCAACCCCTCCCCCCACCTCTCCCAAGTATGTCCCGTCTCTTGCTCATGTTCTCTTTCTTTTTACTCAACTCAGCACCACTACTCTGCTCAACTTACGTCATTTTTCACTTTCTTTTTGTTACTTAATTTCACTCCACAGTCAGCAGTTGAAGTATAGTCTTCTCTCAACTTATTTATTGTGTACATTAAAGCAAAACTATATTACAATTTCACTAGAGCTAGTAGAATAATAGCAAGGAATATAAATATCACAAAAATATAGAGCATGGAGAAAGAAGAATTCCATATAACTGGTTAGTTATCATCACAATTAATTTTACTGGCCAAAGTCATAAATGTAATATTTGCATTGAGCCAAATCACATTAATCAGGGGAAGCACCTTATCAACTCCTGGAGTACAGAGCACTTCACTAATCTCTCTCCCTGATTTGCGTCTTGCATTCTCATTATTCTCGTATGCCTGAAATAAACAGAAGGGAGAAAAAATAAGGTAGAATGGGATGGGGGAAAAAAGGCTTATTGTTACCAGCACAAAAATATCACATTTTATCATCATAAAAAGCATTCTCAAAAAAAGCAATGTTCTCAAAAGCTTCTCCGATGTGATTCAGGAAAAAGAAAAAATTAGAGTTGTGATTTCAAAATTAAAGCTTTTTGGGGGATTGCCTAAGACTTGAGGTTGCATAAAAAAAAAAAAAAAGATTAAGGTGATTCTAAAACAATAAACAACATTAGGGATGTATATTTTATTGAGGATTACTAAATAATTTAAAGGGTTTATTTGCAATAAACATTTTATTAATTAAAATTGAATGAAATAAAAGGAAAAATAAGATCCACTTCATTTTTCAGCTGATAACATGGAAATTTTGGTTCACTTTTGGACCTATTGTGTAATTAAATAATAAATATATTGAGAGATTATGTGTAATTCTTTATACATTGGGAGTAATATGAGTGTAGGGTAATGGATGTAATAATCCCTATGGCAATATACGTGGATTGATCATACTGCAAGGGTCGCAGCAGAACTTGAAGCACCTCACAGGAGAGGGAGGGCTGTGAAGTTCAAGAGGATCATTCCAAATTGCAGGTGGGGACAATAACAAAAGTAGACCTTCTGCGACAAAGAGTTGACTTTTTATTTATAGGTAAAGCAGTAAAGGCAAGATAATTGTGCCATTTTCCAAACTCAATTGTTATGTATGATATATATACTATTGTTAAAAAAAAATATATAAGCTTGGATGTATATCAAAACTTGATGAACCAACTATAACCATCAACAAATCAATACAAAGAAAAACATAAAGGAAATTAAAAGGCTGCAATAGATGAATGTCAGCTTTTCATTATTTTAAACACTTCTCCGTCCTTCCCCAAGTTTCCCTTTTTGCCATTTTTTTTTGTCCTCAAAACTTTCCCTTCCCATTTTTGGCAATAAATCTACCCCACTTTACTACTACCCTCCCAATATACTCATACTGTGTTTACAACTATACCAACCCACTCTCTCTTTTATTCATTCTTTATTCTTTTTCATATAATACTCAATTTTCCACTTTATGAAACCACTATCATTTTTTTTATTATTCTCATTCAAACCTTCCAGTTTTCAGTATGTCTTGACCACAAATCCAAATAGAAACATGGGACGGAATGGAGGAAGTAATATACATGGTTCATTTCAGATCTAGCCTTTTTCTTCCTAACTTTTATTGTGTGACCAATGGAATTCTCATAAAATTGTGTTGCAATTCGCAGAGTGGTAAACAATTTATATGAGATGACCAAGAGGAACAATTAGAGCAAGAAACAGAAACGAGTTTCATTAATTGAAATCAAAGAATATTTACAAAGTTGATTTGAATCAGCAACATAGAGAGAGCATATTATGTCATGTTGTTTAAATAGCTTACCTAAAAGCTACGTGCAAGTGATGTTGCACAATGTATAAATTAGGGTAGAAATGGTTTAGAAGAAAGCATACAAGGTTGAAGATATTTTTTTGTTCTTTTTTTTTTTTTTACTCTACTACCAAGTACCAAGTAACAAGTACTATTGTCATGAGTTTTTTCTTATAAAAGAGATGGCACATTAAAAATATCTTGCATACGAAGTTTTGCGTGCATATTTGTTAATTAAGTATCAAGTCATACCTTGCTCATGCCAAATTATATTCATAAAACTATCTTCGTTATGGTGAAGCAATGGTACATGTTGCAACACACTGGTTCTCAACTATTTTATAGTCAAGGTACTGTGACGGTCATGACAGGATAGAAACAGGAGAATACCTGTTGTATGCGTGTTCGCTTTCTAAATATTTGATCTTCATGGGTGGCAACTGCCTGAACGAAGTGCTCAACTCGGTCTAAAAACACCTTGAGATGTTGAAAGATCAAAACCGAGAGTGATGAGGATCATATCTCCAAACATTCAAAAGCAGCACATAATAACATGACAAGAACACTAAGACATACACATCTCCAATCTACAATGAAGTAAAATGGTGTAGGACTATCGAGTAAATTAGATGCAGGAAACGTTTAGAATCATGGAGAAAGATGATGGTATTACCTCACCCGCATCTGTAAGGTAACCACCCATAGCCACAAATTCCCTTCTATATACGAACATCAGCAAATTAATGGCACCCTGAAGAAAACAGTGAGTTGGTCAAAACATAATAATGTCTGATATTAAGGATAATTGATTAAGCCACAACATTTAGAAAAATTTGCCTATGTGTATCCAAAAATAGGAACTTTTAGAAATTTATATCCACAAAACAGATCTAACCAATAGTGCAAGAACATACCTCCCTAATTTCTAATGTGGGCATATGCGGAAGGAAGTCATTGCCGACAAATAAACATAAAAACACAAAATCATCAACAAGTCTATCCAGCTCAATTCTGAAGGGTGCATTTGGGATGTCCATCTCATATCCCAAATATTCTCTCAAGATCCAGATCTTTAAAAACTGAGAACAAAATTAGATCAGCTCAAAACACACAATTAGCTAAGGATATAGTTTACTGACAAAAGTTAAAATGGGCCAACCAGCAGTGCCCATGAGTACTAACCTGATATTTCTTTTTATAAATGGGGATCATACTTAACATTTTGTCTTTTGAATCATTGTTTATTCCCTCACGACATTCAGCTGCCAGATGACCAACTTGACCGCAGAGAAAACATTTGTCCCCTTGGCCAGGAGGAGTGATTACCTATATGATCAGATATGTAGCTTTCAGATAGGAAAAAAACAAAGCATTCCGCACAAAAAAAAATTTACCAGAATAATAGTCACTAACCTCTCGCAATATTGAAAAATGGACTTCATGTGTGGCTAGGGACAGCATGATAAGGTCTGCATCCTGTTCATTTATACCACATGAAGAAGAGATTTTCAGAAAAAATAAAAAGAAATCAAGACGCGCAGACTGACAAAATCAAATTGTATTCAGAATCAATAGGAAAACAACACACAAAAAATATTATTTTTTATTTATTGCACTCACAAGACCATAAAGACAGTGCTTGGTATTTGGATCAAACCCAGGAAGATTGCGCTGTAGACGAATATAGGACATGATCTTGTGCTCCCCCTCCCCAGGAACATTTGCATCAGAGAGAATAACCTTCAAATGACCATCCAATGCAGCCCCATAAATAAACTAAGTGAGAGAAAGCACCCTGAAAACCAGAAATATGATGGTGGAAGAAACAGAAAGGATTATCTCCAGAGAAAGGATTCATCCAACTCTAAATACAACCCAGAAGTGAAAAAACCTTGAGAAAGCGCCACCCAGGATTTCGGTTCAACCTTAACTGTACATAATACTGAAGGGAAACAGAAAGCAATGCCATAAATTGGGTGCCCGGGGTGATAACATTGGAATCAGATGTTTCCGCCTTTTCTATAGGTGATAATTTTGCCCCCTCGATTTCTAACTCTTTCCTTAGTTTTTCTTCTTCAGCTTCCTGGCATGAGAGAACAAGACAAAAAAGAGTTATGAGTAGCAATACACATCACGTCCAAATTTTATTTGAATTTACCCATCACATGACTAATAGAACAATACGCATAATACATACAGCTGTTGATGCATCTTTGGCAGCCCTGAAGCGACGAGTTCTTTGCTGATTCATTTTAGCCCGGGGAGCCACACCATCTGCAAATTTAATTTAAGAATTAAAGAAAAAATTTAGCCAATACCATCCCCAGATAGTTTGTCAATGCTCAATCGAATCATCTTACCGATTGCCATATAAAGAAGCTTCCTCGGACGAACCATTGAAACCAGATGGTCAATGTAATCGAACATAGATTTAAATACGTCATCATACGTTACAGGTGCAGGCTGCATTCAAGAGAATGAAGCATCATCTAGCTGCCAACAGCTGATATATCAATTCATGCAAGACCGTTCACAAAGAACGTTATTCAAGCACACAAATAAATGAACCAGAATAATCAACCCATTATGTAGTTTATCATTAGTTTCCCTCAGTGATTCGAATCATGAGATACTGAAGGTTGTTTTCTCTTTCACCTTGATAATTAATATGACTAGCTTTAACCACCAATAACTCAACTTCATCAAAGAAGAACACAGAGAAAAGGACAAACCTAAAACATATATTCACACCGCACTCAGAGACTTACGATATTGATATTCTATAACACGCATGACACATATACTATTCTATAAGAGTAGCAAAAACCAACAAATGATCCCATGGAGTGTTGACAACGGATTCGAAATGACAACCAGACACCAACGAACCCAATCATAACATTCATATAATTCAACCTACTGAGCTGATGAGCTCTCAGATTAGATACATAATTCGACAACTAAGGCAGATAAACAAACATCTCTAGCATTGAATATAACTGAATTTAGGTTTTTGCAGTGAAGTTAACAAATTGATAATGTAATGTAATCAAGTGAAAAAATGATGAAATTGAAGTAAATGAGCAGAAAAAAGTCGATACATACCCTGCCTTCAGGATGAAAACAAGGATGGATAATACCATTCATGTCCAAATACAAATTGTCGAACTCGAAACCGTTAGGGTTTGGTCTGCATAAGTCAACAGGTTCGTGATTGTCCTCGACCACATCAGCAATACAGAGAGGGTATCGATCGGCAAGCCATCTATAAAAAGCTGGAACCCCCATCTTACCGGAAATACTACTACTATTCTATTCTCTCTGTGCTTGCTGATCGGAGATGATGATGATGAACAAATTTGGGCGACAAACTTAATACTATATCAGTCTCGGGATGTCTTTGCAATTTGGGGTAAATCTGAGGTAGAGTCCGAAATATCCCACATAAATATATTCAACCACTCAATTAATATCATAATAATACACAATTTACAAATATACAAAAATTAGTTCACAACACCGCACAATTAATATACAACGCCGCACAATTAATATACAATATTGTTTTATGAAAGATCTGGCTTTCGTACTTTGGTGGGACTCCGAGATCCTTTCAATTGCAAGCCTCTCACATAAATTTGATCTTTCACAAATTTTTATATTACTTTAATCAATTTAGTAGTTGAACGTGTAAATTTAAACATTTTAATACGAACCGAGTGTTTGATCAGAGTTTATCAAATATTACTCATGGTCCAAAATTTTATCAACTCAATTTCTTTATTAAAGTTATTGACTCCGTTTTAATCCCAACAATTACAACAACCTAAAATAGTCTGCCGACTAGTATTATTTTAACTTTTCAATATCTTACAATATCTCAAATCAGTAACGCCAAATTATATTTGGCCTAAGTCAGCATAGATTTAATTACCTCCCAACATAATTCAATTTGGTAACTCGATTTGCATGCTTTGTCACCACATACTTTTCCTAGCTTATTGTGACGTGTTGTGGCTCACGTCACTTCTCCTTTCACATGCTATTGTTTTCTTGTCTAATATATATATATATATATGATGATCGATATGTGTATATACGATTTACGATATCTATTATATGTACGTATGTAAATATAGTAGCAAGGTACGTACCGATCGATCATATATAAAGTGTGTGTTTATATATTTATTATAATATAAATAAAATAAAATATGATCATAATTTTTATATATATAAAATTTAAAAAAAATTATGTTATTAATAAACAATCAACTCTAAACCCTAAACACCTTAAATCATTTCACAATAATTTGTAACGGAATGTACAATTTTATTAGTATTTACTAACGGAATGCTCACGATACCGTTAGAAAATAAAATATCCTGCCCCAAATTGAATTTCCATCGGCTAGCCTTCATCTCCTCGTTCTTCCTCTCGCCACCACGACCTCCGCCCATCACCGATCTCTCCATCACCGACCCGCCACCACGACCTCCGCC